>NMRB01001365.1:23844-82923 GCA_002633025.1 Notospermus geniculatus
TAACACCGAGGATGGACAACGTTACAATGTCGAAACAAAATGGCCGACCAGCCTTCACTTCACCACTTGAGAAGTTCAACCTGCTGCTATAGCGTGAGTGACCCTTCATCAGGTAAGGTAACATGCTTCAACTCATTTTTCTATGTGTAGCAACACTCACAACCCCTAATTGGTAACTTAGATCATTCAGATCGATAGATTTGAACAGTCTTGTCTTGTTGAGCATGACCGAAGAAGTAGACCCCGGGGCAAGATGGCGCTGTCCGATATACATCAGAGATACGATGTTGGCACGAATCGTTCTCTGACGTTCAGATTGTACTTGTCCCCGATAATGTTTATTTCTGGCGCAAGGTGGCAGCAGCTGACGGTGATGACCGAATTCAATCTCCAACACGTAGAAAAACTCTCCAAGCTTATCAACGCATGCGCACAGTTCTATTGTCAAAAGGTTACACTAGACTAGACCACAGAGTAGTCTCTACATCTGACGATTTAAGAGACTACTGTCGCCCTCTTGATTCTGGCTGTGATTCGTCGGAATACGTCCAATCAGAATACGAATCTTCTCTGATGACGTATCGGCGGGAGGTATTCCCCAAAGAAGCCAAGTTTCCAAGATGGCGTTTGGCGTCCAACATTTCTCGCTTCGAACATTCAGCGAGGTAGTGCAACGAATGTCAGCGAGATAAACACTCAGTGACCTATCCCAGCGATGTTTTGTGTCATTAGCTTAACATCCTGGGGATAGTCCGTTGAAGAAACCACCCTGCTATCTCATTTCGACTCCTGTAGCTTGCCGTTAGAGCGCTGCACACAGATGTACACGATGTAGGCATGATGTACAGGTCTGCTAACTGATGCGCGCGCATCCTGCCTGGTAGGAATTCCGACCACACTTCCGGTTTCGATAGTCCGAACACTGCCTCCTGTTGCTCATTTGTAGAACTGACGGCCGCAACAGCGTATTAGCGTCCAGCAGATTCTAAAAATAGCAATACGAGTCAGACGTTCGGACTACGGTTTCGAGACCCCGACACCAGTTCCTAACGTGCTGCACGGTGGAACTGGATACCGGTTTAACACTAGACATGGTTCGCAGCCAATCAAAAGCGTCGTTTACGCCCACGTGGTACGACAAATTTCATGACGTAGTTGGGATTCCCCGAAAGGAGTGATGACACGTGTCGGCCAAACGTCAACATGACATGCATGATGTGCCAAAATGCCACAGTAACTTGAGAAATTTTCACAGAACCGGTTAAAAAAGGAGTTTATCATCAGTTTTCATTCCGATTTCCTCGACTTATGTTCCACTGCAGAAAGTACTTGTAGTTCCATTTTCCAGAGCCGCTAGGGGTGC
Organism: Notospermus geniculatus; assembly: GCA_002633025.1. NCBI lineage: Eukaryota > Metazoa > Nemertea > Pilidiophora > Heteronemertea > Lineidae > Notospermus > Notospermus geniculatus. The sequence goes on from NMRB01001365.1 coordinate 25,208, forward strand.
AGAAACAGGGATCTTTGACCTTGATTTTCCTTTGAGAGAGCGAGTTGGTGCGTGTTTTGTGTACTGTGCTGCGTGTGTGTTGTATGTCTGTGTTAGTGTGTACATGTTGTACGTGCATTCATGCATTGGCGTGTAAAGCATAGGGATTATACTGAACATGTGAAGGCCTCCAGTACTAGTCCAAGGGTAAGGCCTTGGTGGCCTAGGCGTTGAGTTAGGCTGCTGTTACGGTCATGTTTGTATGGCTAATGCCATGGGCATGATGGGTTCGTAAGAACACCGGATCGGACCGAATCGGAGCATATGTGTCGATGGCAGATAGGCCTATGCCCTATTAGGCCTAGCCTAGCTGCTGACATTAGCCTGGCTGCCGCTCTTTGAACAACAGCCAGAATCCAAAGCCAACTCCGATTCGGTGACTTTATGCTCTAACGATGGGTTCGGGAGGTATGTTGTCATCTAACCTGGTTCCATCCATGGGCATCCGACGGTGGCGCTGACTGATGATTCGTGGTGGTCGATGACAAAAACAGAATATTCTGTGATGTGATTAGCGATTCTGATGCGGTTCACATGCCTGATTAATTTGCGAGAGAAAGATAAAGATAAAGATGTTGTAAAGAAATACTGAGGCGGAGGATGGTACAAAAGGGATGGTGGATGGTGGAGGACGGCAATTAAATAGCATGACCCTTTAAAAAGCAGTCGAAGAAATTAATATGGATTGCAATTGCAGTTTGTTTGCATTTGCATTAATGAGAGTTCCACTCCTGAAATAGAATGCAAGTCACACGTCACTGATCTCAGCAAATAGATTATGCCGTTCAATAGTCTGTTGCCGCAGTCCATATACTTGGGACAGGGAGATTGTGCCACGTATGTCAGTTATAGCACCACGTGCAAATCAGATCTGTCACCTGGTCTGTGAAGTACCGTATTGATGAATGTTTTATATGATGTGAAGTACAGTGATGTGTGGACAACATGAACTACATGAACAGGCTGGGGATTAATGTGTGTAATTTATTGGTCATCATTGTGCAGATGTGGCTGTTTATTGTATCAGACTATCCACAATGGTAATGCGGGCCTATCATCATTAACCTATTATTACATACAATGAACTGAAAACTGTTCATGTGAATAGTACATGTACTTGAAAACAAGAGTTTAGGCTTGAAATTATGCAATTTTGTGAAGAGTAGTAAGTGGACAGAGTTAAACAGAGTGTTTGTGAGTACATGTAGCATGTGTAGGCCTCTCGTGTGTTTTAACTGGGTGATTCAGATTTTACTTATAAGCTTTCAATCTGTTATCTGAGGGTTACCATCATCATGCAGCAGGTCAGCCATTCACCAATTCTGTATGAGGTCTAACTTTGGCTTATCTGACAAATGTCTGATTCTGGAAGACACTGGGCTACAGCTAGCCATCTCTGTAACTTATTCAGGCTGATTTACGGTACTTTTGAACATTTGTGTGGCGGTCTAGGAAAACCCGGCGGATGTCGCATTTGAGGAAAGTGTTAATGGCCTTGGTGAACCCACACATTTCAGTAGCTGAAATGTACTATGTAACATGTAAACAGTAGCAGATCAATGCACAGGCAATCTGACAGCCCTTGTTGATCATTCAGTGACATCGTCATCGGCCGGATTTTCCTAGACCACCACACAATTATTTCCCCACTTCACTATATACTTTTCCGATTTCATTTTTAGGTGAGACAGAAGGAGGTGTACACAAACTTTCCGTATTTTCACATCTGCAGGGCATGATGGAACATTAGGCCTAGCTGAACCAACCAACGTTTAGTTTCAACAACGAATGAACATCGAATGATATCTTGCTCAGACTGGCCCAGGTCAGGATTGACACAGAACATTCCAGACTTTCCTAGCATATCTCTTCGTGATCAAAAATGGTGCTCAGACAACCTTGGAGACGTTTTTACAGAGTATTTTTTGTATGCATATTAACGTTAGTATTGTTAGCGGAATTTATATGTGTGCATGGGGACGAGGATTATTATAAGTTACTCGGGATCGCAAAGGATGCGGATAACCGTGATATCAGACGTGCGTTCAAAAAGTTAGCCGTGAAGCATCATCCCGATAAAAATAAGGTAAGTTCGCCTCCTAATATATCAGTTTCCTCTCCTGTGGTCATGTTTGGTTCTCATGCAATTCCTGGAACCTTGGGGAACCCTGATAGCCTAGTGGTTATCACATCCGCTTAGCAAGCGGCAGGTCCTGAGTTCGAATCCAGCCTGGGCAATATGGGATATCATCCCTGGGTCTTCACGTCCGTCGCATGGGACAGTAAGCTGTGGTGCCTTGTACCTTGTGTCTTTGCAAGGGCAAGTAAAAGACCCCATCCAAGTGAGGAACATAAGTAGCTTGAGATGGCCTCTTCCGTACTTACCAGGGCCAATAATGCTCTGGCTTCGGCCCTGACGGAAAAATCCACTTGTGCCGATTGACAACCTCTAAATCACTTGTTTCAGGAAAACCCGAATGCTCATGAAAAATTTCTGAAGATCAATCGAGCGTATGAAGTCCTGAAGGATGAAGAACTAAGGAAAAAATATGACACATACGGAGAGGCGGGTTTGAAAGATGATCACCCCAGCAACCAGTATCAGAGCTGGAATTTCTATCAGGAGGAATTCGGTACGGAAAACTGTTTTTTAAACCCAACTGTTGGGTTCAGTGGATGACTAGTCTGTCTCATCACCGCCAGATTGCCATTTCTATCAGTCAGAAGCTGTCTATTGTGTCCAACACTGAGTTGAGTGTTCAAAAACCGTTACTATTTTGTTGTTGGAGGAATACCAATTGCATCCTCCATTGATTCATCTGTAGCAGAATTCAGTTCTAACATTTCAACGTTCGCTTCTCCTTTTCAGGTTTATATGATGAAGATAAAGAGATTATCACACTCAGTAGATCAGATTTTGGTAAGTCTTGGACATTCTACCTATACCATGATACTAGGTACGGAATGACATCCTCTCAAAACAGAGTCTTCAGCCCTCTCATCTTGTCTCTCTGAGGAAGGCATTGGAGTAGAGCTCTGGGCTGACCACACAGAAAGTCTAGTAGTGTTACCGGTGCCTATCGGCAGTTCGTTATAACCCATTTTCCCATTGACTAAACCGCCGAAATCACTATCGGACTTTCTGCACAGTCAGCCCTGGACTGGGGTCTTTTCCTCTTGTGAAATGAATGATCAGAGATTTTGTCTCAGAACCATCTGGTGAGTGATAGCATTCATCAAAGACACAGGGGTGTACTGCAGTTATTTGAGAGTTCCTGACCCCTTGAATGAAATCACATGGTACAAAACCAGACTATCATTTCCTCATCATATCCTAAATCTCTTCCAGAACAATCAGTAAAAGGTTCGGACGACATCTGGTTCATCAATTTCTATTCACCACATTGCAGCCATTGTCATACTCTGGCACCAACTGTAAGTATTAGATCTCAATGTTTGGCTGTAATGACAATGATAATGTTGAATTCGGTGTATTTCCAGGTTGAAAGCTTGCTTAATGCACTTTACATTGGCATACAACCAAGCTGAAATTTGAAATTACCTCCACAAAATAATCTGTCACATATAATGTACCATCTCTGTCAGCTAGCACCCCTTTTAACACCTGGATAATGTGAGGTAAGGCAAAGAGCCTTATCCAAAGTCTTACACTGATGGCAGGATTCAAACCAGGGTCTTCCTGAATCCCCCTGCGGGGAAACTATGGGATTTCAAGCCCCAAAAACCACATTCTGTGGCCCTGTACTAGGCATGTGCGATATTTCGTATCATTTTAAAGTCAAAGTGTTGTTTTGACTTCCACCCTCATCCATGACAAATCTTCCATTCCAGTGGCGAGAAGTAGCGAGAGAACTTGAGGGTGTTGTACGTATCGGAGCAGTGAATTGTGGTGATGACTGGATGCTGTGTCGTAACCAGGGAGTTAGCGGGTATCCATCCCTTCTAATGTTCCCTGCGGTAAGTTTACCGTTAACAGTGCAACCTTTGTGATGGTGAGGTTGGGTGAAGTTTGATTTGAACGGTCTGCACCACGTGAGAGTTTTCTCGTGCAGGGTTTCCGCCAGAAAAAAAATGAGGGTACAGACAAAAAAAATTTTTGAAAAAATTTTTGAAAAATATTTTTTTAAATTTTTTAAAAGGTTTTAAACGATGTTTGGTGTCATTTTAGGCGTTTTTTGAAGCATAAAATCCCCGTGCCGGTCATGCCGGTTGTTTGGTTTCGTCCGGCATATCATGGAAAAATGGTTACCCAACGTTTTTGAGGGTACGGATCCGTACCCTGGAAAAATTTAAGGGTACATAATTTTACCCTCTGGCGGAAACCCTGTCGTGTGAGTTGGTTCTTCAAGAAATGAATGAATTTGGGTCAGTCCTCAGTTTCTGAAGATGCTGGCAATATATATCTTTGTTATTTGTGTACATTGTATCTATCTATCTGTTTATCTTTTAGGGGGAGAAATTCCGAGGGCAGCGCTCCACCGAGAACCTCGTCAACTATGCCTTGCGGTTCATCAAGGCTTCGTCAGCTGAGCTAACGAAGGGGAACTTTGAACGGGAAATGAAAACTGCCAACAGGGTCAAGCTGCCGTGGGTGATTACATTTTGTGGCGATGGGGGAGGTAAGTTTTGGAGGTGACAGTGGTTTTGATACGCTTGTGGTAGTCTGCCTGGCGATGACGTTTTGAGAGACACATTATCACTGATGGGTATAACAACTGATCGGCCCAACTCAGGCGCAGAGCCAAGAGGGCCACACGGGGACACGTGCCAAATCTGTAAAATCGACCATCAAATTCTGTTCTGGAATTTGGTGCAAAATCTTTGAAATTCACTGCAGATTTCAATGTTTAGTAGCACAGGGTACCCCTCTTTTCCAAAATCCTGGATCCGCCCCTGCAACTGGACTACCGTTTACTATGATATTCATTTACCTAATTCCTTTTTTATAGACAAATCCCAAATTCCAAGTTCTGCACACTTCCGCCGAAATAGCAACAAGAACCTCGATCTGAAACCAACTGACGTGACGCAATCCGTGATTCAGCAATGGTCAACTCTGACGTGACGTCGTCCAAGTCACTGTCGTGGGGTTCTCTGCGTCACGTCATTCAGTTTCAGACCGAGGTTCTTGTTGCTATTTCGGTGGAAGTGCGCAGATCTTTCCCGTTTACGTCAATTTGGGATTTGTCTATTGCTGTGAATAAAGTTTCCGAAGTTCCCCCGATTTCTGTGGATTTACAATCCTTGATCTTTTTCAGATTGTTTGGAGAGTAAAACGTGCATGAAGTTAGCAGCAATGCTGGTGAGTTCGCTGTAATTTCAGCGATTTTGTGCAATATGAAATCACGTCTGCGTGGAGTGAGATAAACTGTTGTCCGTGTGATGTGTATTCATGTGATTGCGATCACGACAATATGCGACAGACACCAGGTGGTGCTGTCTGATAGCCATCACACCAGATGGTCTCGTTGCAAATGATAACTGCAGCTTGTTCATATTCATCACGGCATTTGCTCCAATTATCAGTAGTGCCACAGTATTCATTCATTTACTATGTCGGTTTTTGCTTAACCCAACAGAGCCCATGCCACCCTGTGTGGCGTGAGGTAAACTGTTGTCCATGTGATGTGTATTCATGTGATTGCGATCAGGACAATATACCGTGGCACTAAAAAAAAAAAGTTAAAGTTTGGGTTTATAGTCTGATATCAACAACGGTAGAGGTGTCATCCGACTTCACACTTTAACCCCAGTCTATCCTGAAACCTTTCAGTAGATCTCAGATGAGCTGTTCATTCAGCGCTACAATCTGAGCATTTCCGACCGGTACCCATTTATACACCTGGGTGGAGAGGCCAGTAAGGCAAAGAGACCTGCCCAAAGTCTCACACCAGCCGTGGGATTCTCTGACCGCTAGTCGGAGGCCCGAACCACTACACCACCGTGGCTAGGTCTATAAGTTTCTAAACAGACTGAGGTGAATGTTGACTGATCGTTCATTCTGCTGTGGGTCTCAGAACTCCGACCTTTGACCGAAATATTTTTGTGTTTTATTTCCAGGATGAGCTGATCAACGTCGGTTCTGTTGACTGCCACAAGCAGGAAGCATTGTGCACTAAACTTGGCTACGAACATGGCACATACTTCTTCCCAGCTGGGAAGGTCACTGCAAAACAAGGCGAGGCTATAGAGACGTTATACGCCAAGGAAGTCGCATTCAAAATCCTTGAAAAGTTGCCCGATATGGCTCTATTGGACAAGGAGGCATTTGCTGTAAGTGGCATGTGTTCCTTCTTATTTCATTTTAAAGATTTTGGACTGTCAAAAGCTGTTACCCGATCAACAGGTGTATGTCGCAACCGAGGAAAGGGTTAACAGCCTTACAGCACAATAGCTGAAATTAATGTATGTCTTGGCGGGTTGACAACAGTAGTGGACAGCAATGATAATAGTAGAGTAAACCGATGACAGGCCCGTAGCTAGCATAGGGACAGGGGGGCAAATGCCCCCCCCCCAGGCCAATTGTTCAAAAAAACATTTTTTCAGCAAAATCAAATGAGATAAAAAATCATTACTGTTCCTGTCTCAGAGTGCAGGAACTTGACCTCAAATCGCATCTCAGAACTTCTAATTTTCAAAATTTTTCTGGGGGAGGTGCCCCAGACACCCCCAAAACAGGTCCCTTTGGCACTGGAAGGCAAAGCCTAAGTCCGGTTAGTTCGTCTGCTTAAAATGCCCCCCTAGGGAAAAAAGCTAGCTACGGCCCTGGATGACCAATGATGATCACCTGCGACATGCGCCTACTTTTGCTAGATCGTGCCACTTATGGGTGCAGACGTTTTCCCACTTTCCCCTCCCCTCTGATTCTGATCCGATACCCGTATTTCAAATCCATCGCTACCAAAATAAAGATCTTTGTACATTGCAGAAATTCAGGAAAGCATTAAAAGTCAACCTCGGCAAGCCTTGGCTCATCCATTTCACACAAGGTGATACCCACGACCTTGAGCTGCGTAAACTGCCCGCCATGTTGGATAATCACCAGTTGAATGTCGGGAGAGTCGACTGTAGAAAACTGAAGGAGGAATGCAAGGAACTTCACATCCATAAGTTCCCTACGTTTGCTGTGTTTAAGAAGAGAGGAGGGCATGAAATACACCACGGTAGGTCATCAATATTCCTGGCGATGACGTCAACACTCTCAAAAAGTTAAAGTTTGGGTTTATATCTGATATCAACAAAAGTAGAGGTGTCATCCGACTTTACACTTTAACCCCGGTCTATCCTGAAACCTTTCAGTAGAACTCTTATGAGCTGCTCATTCAGCGCAAATTGGAGCATTTCTGACCGGTACACATTTATACACCTAGGTGGAGAGAGGCCAGTAAGGCAAAGAGACTTGACCCAAGTCTCACGCCAATCTTGATGTCTGCAATCTTGATGTCTTGCCCTGGACTTAAATCATAAAATACAGCATTACTACTATACTAGCCTCATAATTTTTTCCACTGCAGGTCGGACCACAGCCCACGATATTGTCGTCTTTGCCAGAGAGAGTGCGAACATTCCGGTGGAGATTCTAAGTCCCGCTGACTTCCCAGATCGGGTCGTCAACAGCAAGGACAACTGGTTTGTTGACTTCTACGCACCGGTGAGTCTTCAAGTCTTTCAAAAGATCTATGATTTCAAAATCTGTACTGTGGTGGTGGTGGTGGTGTTCTAAGAAGTTCTAAGAACCCCTGATGACATCAGAATGAGCTGTAGGTTCTGAGTAAGGTTTAGAGAATGGTCTATTTGTTGTTTAGGCTTAGGGCTTGCTGTGTACGTCCATTTCACCTCAAATTCATTCTCTTAACTTTCTTCTAGTGGTGTCCACCATGCATGCAACTTCTACCAGAATTCCGCAAGGCATCCAAGGAACCAGACCTAAACACGAAGTTTGGAACAGTCGACTGCACGATACACAGCAAGTTATGTCAGGATGTAAGTAAGGATTGGAACTTCAATCTCAGTGGTGTTAGGGCCTTCACTGCTGTGCAGTTCACTCTTCATTGAAAATCGCCTCTTCCCTTTCAGTATGACATCAGGTCCTACCCGACGACTGTCTTCTACAACGGATCAGTCCCTCATCAGTTCAGAGGTCGTCATTTCTCTCGGAACATTGTAGAATTCATCAAGGTCAGTATTTTGGTCACGTCATGACTCTTTTCGTGTTTGATGTTTTGACATCTTAGGAATCTATTTTCCCCTCAACCTTTTCACACTACATTGCTGCAGGTGCAGTCAGTTTAGCTTGAATTCTTCATCACCAATTGAAATTGTTCTGATTGGTCAGCCCCACATCAGTGTATCATGCTCTGTATCATGGTGGCTGCATTAAGGACCTAGCTCTGTTGTCAGCACTGATTGAACTTTGTCCTGCTCTACGATTTCAAGCCATGAGAAAGCCTCATATTGGACAAGGCAGACAGTTATTGAGTTTGTTCTGTTTCAGGACACGCTGAACCCGCCTGTTATCCTACTGACCCCAGATACATTCCAGTCCCTCGTGGAGCAGAAGGACTCAAAGACGATCTGGCTGATCGATTTCTTCATGCCGTGGTGCGGACCTTGTCAGGAGCTGGCCCCTGAGTGGACACGATTAGCCAAGGTAGGCACCACCCTAAAATATGTCTAAAAAAATGAATCATACGCGTTCACGACAGTGATTCCATTATCTTGTGTTTTATTTATGTGAATGTTTCCTGTTTCAGATGTTTGCTGATCATAAGATTGTAAAGGTTGGTCAAGTTGACTGTCAGGCCCACAAACCGCTGTGCGTCAGGAACAGTGTCTCTTCGTATCCAAGTATTCGTTTATATCCACAAGGGCCGTTCTCTTCATTTTAGTAAGTATCGAAGATTTTGACTGTCTTAGTGGTGTAGTGGAAACATTGGGCCTGTCAGCCCTGGGGTTGTAGGGTCAATTCCAATCGTGCCCACACCTCGCGGCTCAGTTTTTCTCAAAGTGGCATGTTTCTGTGGCAGCATACCAAAAAGCATTGATAATTTGATATTTTGGGTATTTTCAGGATGTTTTTCAGAAAAGTCAATGGGCTGTATACTAGAAGCTTCCTTAACTCTAAGCTATAGCTTTATACTATTGTTTGCAGGGCAGAATACAAAAGCTTAAAGTGGACCTTAGAGTTAAGGGGGCTTCTAGAATACGGTCTATTTTATTTTCTCTTCCAGCACTTATAATGGTTGGTTCAGAAATGCCCCGAACCTCAGGGCCTGGGTGTACGAGTACCTACCAAGCAAAGTCAAATCCCTCGACGCTAACAGCTTTGATAAAACAGTCCTAACGAGTAAAGATCCCTGGTTGGTCGATTTCTTTGCGCCGTGGTGTGGACACTGTCGTCATTTTGCGCCAAGTTTTGAGAGAGTTGCTCACGTAAGTAATTCATGTGACTTTTGTCATGATGCTGTAACTTTTGCCAGATATATCAATGGAATGTCCCACCTGTGATTACTAAGCGAAATTCCGAGTCATTGTCCTTGCCGTAATCTCATCCACTTTAAGCCAGCAGCACACCAGGTGATATCGCAAGTGATCTAATGGCCAGGCACCGCACACTAGGCGATATTGGTTTTGAATTGATATTGTTTGATAATGGGTGGTCATTGCTGACAGGATCGTACCGCTGTCTGGCACACACCTGGCATCAACAGCCGATTTTGCTCGGTGGCGAACAGATCGCTTGCGGTATCATCTATAGACCATGTGCACGTGACGTCATCATTGACGTCATAATTCGCACGTCAGCCATTTTGGACGGCATCTGACGCTACGAACGTGCCGTCCAAAATGGCGGCATCTCGACGTCGCGGTGACGTCATAATCGTTGCTGCACGTCCTCTATTGCGCTGCTGGATTTAGGTATGGGGGGTCCTGCCTCCATCTTCTGATACCTGACCTGTACCTGATACATCTCATATTTTGTGCATATGATGTATTTCTCACTGACGTATAAATGTCTTCCCGCAGGAGGTGGCCGGCCGGGTTAGGTGCGGCAAAGTCAACTGTGATGAGAGCAAGAACCGTAACCTCTGTAGCCGGGCAGGTGTCAACGGTTACCCATCAGTACAATTCTATACTGGATCCGCCGGTAGAAAGTCACAGAGTCCCAGAGGTCAGGATATCCAGGCGGATGGGGATTATATCATCCAGTTTGTTAATCATCATTATCCAAGGGTAAGTAAGGTGTGAACATGAGTAAGTGAGGTGTGAACTGAGTAAGGTGTGAACACGAGTAAGTGAGGTGTGAACATGAGTAAGTAAGGTGCAAACGTGAGTAAGTGAGGTGTGAACATGAGTAAGTAAGGTGTGAACACGAGTAAGTGAGATGTGAACATGAGTAAAGAATGTGTGAACATGAGTAAAGAAGGTTTCTGCTTCTTTTTCAGCCTGACGGGAGTCCCGGGATGGAAGATGACGGAGGGGAGGAGGAGGAAGAAGGAGATGAGTTTATGGACATGTTTTTTCACGATGAACTCTGACCTTTTTATCTTTGTTTATTATTCGTTAATTTATATGAAAAGAAGCCTGGGATATATTTTTGTAAACAGACTCTAAAATGATGGGTGGCCTATTCTCTGAGTAGCAGTTAATTGAAACAAATTTTGGCACCATCTTTGCATTAAGGTTGTGTCAGTGTTATTGCCTGAAGAAGATAGTTCTCACTGACTCTGTTTCAAGCCACCCAAATCCAGATCTCTCTCTTCAAGAGGTTTTAATGAGGTCTGTTTAGTAAATATTGATCTGTTTACCTTATGGGGTTGTCAATTCAACGAATTTTTATGCGATCGTGCCACACTTTTTGGTGTCAGGCAGAGTCCAAGCTCAGGAGCTGGAATATTTTTTGGATCCAGATATTGTGGTCTGGGATGAAGTTGTTTTTTGGGGGCTGACTTAGTGACTGATGTTCCTTGTAGTATTCACTGATACTATGTAAAACTGTTCTAAAAACCCTATAATGGGGAACCGGAGGAACTAACGTCACGACGTGGCGCTGTGAGCAGTGCGACCGAAGTTTCTTTTTCCTAACGTTATTTCCATTTATTTCTGGTGTGAAAAGCACCCGTTTGTTTCGGTCGCCTGGCATTAAAATTGACACCATCTTGTAACAGATGAAAATGTCTACATTTTGCGGTGCTTTTTTTCCTTAAAATGAAGACATAGATGACGATTTCGGCAACGTCTTTATCTCAATTTTCCTGTAGAAAATGTACAGCTGATTTTTTCACGACGTAGCGTCAACACATAAAACGACGTCAATGACGTCGTTTTGGTCGCACTGCTCGCAGCGCCGACCTGTCGGGATTTCCGGCACGCGGGTTCCTCATTGCAGAGTTGTCCACAATTCTATCACTCCTTGTACTTAGAATGTCTTCATCTTTCAAATTTCTTGCCTACTGTCCATTTTCAATGGTGCTGTATGTGAATATGATGCAGTCGAAGTGCTGAACTCAACTGTTGGAGAGTGGGCCACATGTACATGATAGCGTAGCAGTTTTACGTGTATGATTGTACCACTCTCCAGTGATGAAGTCTCAGCACGCTAATTTATTACAGTACTGTACTGTTATACATTGTATGCAATTGGTAGTGCTGTGGGCCTAAATTACAGTATTGTGGTTGGTGTACTAGACACCTCATCATTAAACGCATGAATCCACACATAGATGACAATTAGACCGGGGTTGTGCTCACATGTCTGAGATGAGAGTGGTCCCTCTGCCTTGGAGAGGGTCATGCAACCTTTCACGGATCGTGTCTCCCATATTACTACATTCATATGTCCACACGCACGAGTTTCCATGAAATCACACGTACATGTATTAACCGAGATGGCGGGGCCGTCGAAACAGTGAATACCAGAACCTCTACATTCAGCCATTCCTCTTGTGTTGTTCATTGTTATCCACGTAATATCAGCTTGGGTTAAAGTAGTTTGTTCTCTTCAGAAAGTTCTCTTTTCTAAGCTGTCCTGAAGATTTAAACATTTTGTATCATGGTGGAATGGGTTAAAGTAGTTTGTTCTCTTCAGAAAGTTCTCTTTTCTAAGCTGTCCTGAAGATTTAAACATTTTGTATCATGGTGGAACAAAACAAAGTGCCAGTAACTGCATTTAAAGCACATCCATTAGAACAAATTGTTTGGAACCTGTCATTGATGTGTTGAAGACCATGACCATGTAAAGTCCGGCGCAGCCTTCGCGCGACCCAAAGGAATGCGGAAATACGAAATCTGACAACAGCTTGCGGCTAACTAACTACGCCATCTACCCCCGCGTTACCAACGACAATCGCCCGCACATGACTGGGCACTCCCAGTCTATTCAAGTTTATTCAAGAGTCGTGTGTTGAATAAGATTTGTGGTCAGCCTGTGGTTTGTGGTAAGCCTACTTCCGCATTCCATTGGGTCGCGCGAAGGCTGCACCGGACTATACATGTAGTATTTTATTTTCCGGTGGTGGTTTTGGTGATCAGTGCATTTAGTAATGAAGTACACAGAGTGTACATGTAGTAAGCACCTGAACACGACTTCGGGGTGAAGAAATGTTAAGGTTGTGCTCTCAAATTGAGTTATATGCCAGGTACGTACGTGTACCTGCTCTTTGTATCTCAGATTCTCATGCACCCACTCCTCTCTTACTGCAGTTTTTGTTTGCGTCTGTGGACCCAAGAGCCCACTTGAGAGTTTCTTGCATAAGTTGGCTGTCTCTGGGTGACTCAGCCGGAGAAAACTACGGGAAGCCATTCGTATTAGACAGGATTAGCAGCTTTCCGACTCCGACTACAACTACGAGAACGAATTGCAGTCCGCTGGCGTCATCCTTGATAAAAACGATTTGATAGACGTTTGCAAATCGTAAAATGCCATAACTTTGCGGCAGAATAATTTTGACTCGTAATCGGAAGTGCACCTAAAACGCAAATATCATAGTCGTATTTCAAGTCGTAACGACTAGGATCACGAGTTCAATATTCATAATTTATCCGTATTTCCGATTTATAAGGCCAAATTTTTCTGCCTTCAATATATGGTGTTTGACGAATTGAAAACATCTACCAACTCGTTTTAATCAAGGATGTCCACAGCGGACTGCAGTTCGTTCTCGTAGTTGAAGTCGGAGTCGGAAAGGTGCTAATCCTGTCTATTATTGGTATTAAGCCCCAAGGAAACTAACAATGGCGAGTTGCCCATTGAGAGTCAACTCACCAGAGAGCTCTCACATGGAGCAGTGTCATAGGAAAAAGGGCCAGGTTAAGTCCAATCAATGCATTTTTCGTCTTCACATATTCAACTCTTTTCTTTAGGATTTTGTCAACCTTGACTTTCTTGTTGGACCTCTCCATTTGTTACACCTGTACAGTACCGGTATACTGTAAAGAATGGTTCATGAATAAACATGTTGATATACAGTATGGTTTGGTTTAGTCTGGTCAATATAAGATTGTACCCCAAAAAAATTGCAACAAAACGTTTTATTGTTTTAAATGCTGAGGTAGGCCATACTGAGCTCCAGAAAAAAAGTCTCCGTAAATCTGACCCCGGGAAAGGGGTTAATTTGCAATTTGCAATCTGGAACTGACTTTATCATTGGACCCAAGAACTAACTTTGTACAGGAGAATGGGAACCGATGTACAACTAACTTATGAACGGTTGGATTTACACCCCATAAATGTATTACAAACAGATAGAAACATGGTGCCTCTTAATCGAAAAAACATATTTTTGTAGTTTTTAACTAGTTACGTTATTGGAAATGGCGATTTTTATGTATTTTGACCCATTTTGTGAAATTTGCGTAAAAACGTCATTTATTATCACATAAAACAATTAAAAATATGCTTATCTGCTTCTAAGATGCCATGTTTCTATCTATTGGTAATACATTTATGGGGTGTAAATCCAACCGTTCATAAGTTAGTTGTACATTGGTTCCCATTCTCCTGTACAAAGCTCTGTTTAGGGCCCAATGATAAAGTCAGTTCCAGATTGCAAATTGCAAATTAACCCCTTTCCCGGGGTCAGATTTCCGGAGACTTTTTTTCTGGTGCTCAGTATGGTCTGCCTTAGCATTTAAAACAATAAAACATTTTGTTGCAATTTTTGGGGGGTTTGGGCCGTATATTTCATATTTTGACCTGACTAGTTGGTTTGTACGAGATTTCAAACCTATATCTGTCGTGTACCGTCATCATAGAACATTTTGCCTCTGTACTTGTCCCATCTGTTGGAAGACTTCTGTTGGAAGACTTCTGTTGGAAGACTTCTGTTGGAAGACTTCTGTTGGAAGACTTCTGAAGCATTCAGGTCTCATGATTTCCTCTTGTTGAGTAAAATACAGTTCATATTTAGCAGTAAATCGATAGAAGACACACAACGTCATTGATATAAAATATCTATAAATAATATATTTTCTGTCCAATATAACATTCTAGAAGTGATATTTAAGTACACTATAATTGACACTACCTACTTGTCCACAAGTACTTGGATTTACTCGCCATGATTATGCTTCAAGTTTTTAGAACCGATGATTACAAGGCACAGGTTGGCCAAAGTAGATTTAATTCCAAAACAGATCTGAGTATTCCATCGAAGGGACGGATAAATCATCACAAATTCTACGTGTAAATATTGGAGGGATTCTACGACCTCGGCTGATATAGCACTGATTCTCTACAGAGACGAGCGATGTCGCTGTACCGGTACTTCAACTTCACTAGACAGCAGTGAAACCTCAGTCCTACGTTTTAAATCCGCCAAGATTAGAACTTCGATTCACAACACTTGTAAATCTTGGACGTGATTTGAGTTCCTGTTGCTTGGATTTCGGTTGCGTCGACGCCACCCGGGGATTCCTGAAAAAGACGACGAATAAAACACTTGTATTGCAATTGGGAGAGGAAATCACTTCCCGATCTTATGCCCAATTTGATCTGACACTGGTGTTTCTGTTTACTATGAACTGGATTTTGCCCGTAACAGGCGGGACCAGTCATGACAGGCGGCATTGGCACCAGCCATGGCTCAGGACACATGTACCATTCGGTAGTCGACCGCTGAGCACGCCGCGTTGGGCCTATTGATGAGAGATGATAACTTACGCCATGATCATGTCAATACTGCTCTGTGTGCTCTTCGTTCTCTTTCCATTTTGTCCATACAGCATAGTCTCGATGGCTAGGCACTGAAAACAAACACGAAAACCTTAGATTATCAAAGTTATCAATGAGGAACCCGCCCTGCGGTTTATCCCGACAGGTCGGCGCTGCGAGCGATTGTACCGAAACGACGTCACTGACGTTGTTTTAGGTGTTGACGTTGCGTCATGAAAAAATTTCCTGTACATTTTTCTACAGGAAGAATGACACAAATGACGCTGTCCTTATTGCTATCGGATCTCTTAATTTTAAGAAAAAAATGAATGAGTTTAAAAGAAAATTTCATCTGCTACACGATGATGTAAGTTTTACTGCCATGCGACCAACACAAATGGTTTATTTTCACGCCAGAAATAAATGGAAATAACGTTAGAAAAAAGAGATTTCGGTCACATCGCTCGCAGCGCCACGTTGTGACGTTAGTGTGCGGGTTCCTCATTACTGTAAAGCAAGATAATTTCGCGGCTGGAAATGTTCGCGAATCAAGAATTATGGACATATTCGCGGCAGGATATTTTCGCGAGTCTCTGCCATTTTTTCAGTTTTTTTTTCACGGACCATTATATCACTTGCGTGTATTTATATTCGCGACAGGAAATTTTCGCGACTCATACACTCTCACGAAATTCGCGAAAATTTCCTGCACGCGAAATTTTCCTGCTTTACAGTATGCCATGTGCAGGATCATGAGTAGATTTGTACATTGACTTGGAAAATGAAATCGACACGATGTAACTGAGGAGAACCCAGTTCCATGATTCAACCTCTATTTTATGTCCATAGCAAAGCCTCTTTACCTTTTGGAAGAATCTCAGCGACGTCTCCATCTCGCCCTGAGCCAGCTGTACCGACGCGATCAGTTTGTATGTATCAGCTACTTCCTGGCTGTTGTCCCCGTATACCTCCTTTTTGGCAGCGATGGATTTCTTAAGTAACTGTATTGCCTCCTGAGAAAAAGAAACAAAATAGAAACTGAGATTAAGGATGCTGCGCATGGAGTAAACTAAATTGAGGATTATTAGCAAAGATGGCCGCCATGAGCAAATCAAAGCAACCACAATGCATACCTGTTGTCTTGCTGTCCGTACCATCAACTTTGCCAGCTCGTCTTCTGCTTCAATTGTTTTGACATGATTCGGACCGTACGCAACTTGATAAGTGATGAGGACTTCGTTCAAGTAGCTTTCAGCTGATGCTGGAAAGAAGGACACCATAGGATGACGTACTGAAGACACAAGACTGGCAACACTTCCAGACACAGGGAATGTAACAAACGTTTGATTCAGCCAGAGCCTTGTTTTATACTTACCTTCTCCAGCGGGATCTCCAGTTTGTGCGTAGGCCGCAGCCAGGGCCATCGCCGTTTCTGCAACCTCTACAGCGCCCTCTTTGTAACTGCAGGAAAAAATGGTGAACATGTCAATGTTTTACATGTATGTACCACACAAGCTCTGCCAGGATTAAGTCACACAAGTGACTGATCAACTAAAGGAATTGCCAATTAAAAACAGAGACGGTTAAAATGAACTCACTGCTCTGAGGCCACACAGTGAGCCTGGTAGTACATCTCTACAGCTCGCTCCTGATTGGCTAGCTTCCCCTTGGCTTGTTCTACTTGTCCAATGCTCTGGTAGACTGGTATCAGATCAACACTGTCATCCCCATGGACAATCTTGATCAGATCTATGGCCTTCTCCAGGAAACGGATTGCGTTGGCAAACCTTTGTTGTTTGGCGTTCACTCTGAAAGGAGGATAAAGATGACATTATATCTGAGGTTTCCTCATTGTGCAACTTGTCGACTGAGAACTGCCTGAAGGACCGTACTTGGAAATTCAAACTTCCCTCCACAGTCAAGAAGTGTAACCGAAATTCAGACGCAGTCTCCCAAGGCCAACCAGAAGACGAACCATGGAAGACTGAGGAAGTTCTTACTTTGCAATTCCAATACATATTTTGATATCCATTGCATCAGTCTCTGCGACATCCAGGACATTTAACTTGGCTCTCTCCTTGCTCTGTTTCTCAGCTGTTGTTAGACATTTCTCGGCCTCATTCAATCTGAAAGGATCAATCATGATTGTTAGACTCAAGAACAGCATACACTCCAAGAACCCCTGATAACAGGGTTCTGTGTAGGACGGGTGGCTCTGGAGAAGCCCTTACTTCTTCCAGGCAGTCCAGAGAAAAACCTCTGTGGAATATGACCCCAAAAATGTTTGTACTCCTACCCGTGCCCTCAAAGATTGGTACCTTTCTGACTAGCCCTGGTGGGCATAACCCCGTTATTACACAATCAATGACCCTAACTCACAGATACCAACCTCTGTAGAGGTATAAGTGATAATCCCATGACATAATGGATCAGTATGAAGACACCCATGATATCAGCTTTGTCCTCGTCAGTTGTAGCCACGTGTCTTGTGTTGTACATGATCGATTTGGCAGTCTCAGCATGCGCCTGGGCCTGGACATGGTAATCTTAAAACAAAGGAAAAATAGGACAGTGGGAAAATGATTCTGTGATGGAAACAGAGCAATGCAAAGCAAAGTAACGAACATGTTCTAAAGACCACTTTGTTAAAGGAGCACGGTATTGGATTTCAAATGCGTTATTTGACTGCCGGCGTAGAGGGAGCCACCTAGCGGCAGTAAGACAAACTATAAAAATGCATTACAAAATGTATGCCATAAATCGGGTCAATTCGCCGACAGCGTAGTTAGTCCCTGGGTTGGAGAGTAGCGCGGTGGCGCCGGCTGTCGAGGAAAAGTAGCAATACCACGCTCCTTTAAGCTCTCACCTTTCAATTCAAAATAGCCCCTTGCCAAGTTGGCGTACGCCTCAGCAAGTTTCCAATGTCCGTCACCGTAGACTATACGAGCTAGGGCAGTGCAACGGATGAGTTCTGTCAGAGCTTCATCACGCTGTGAAGAGAAAGGACAATGGCTACAAATTTACATTTAAAACTCTGAAAACTTCAAATCTCCATAATAATTGTTGAAGCCTGGACATGGCTCAGTTACAAAAGGTCAGGCTCTCATCATTCATGTGACTGTCTTCATCTACCGCTATATACAATCCTCAACATGAATGATATTCATTCTCTACAAACCTTTTTCTGAGCAGCAAACTTCTGTGCTTTCTTTTCACTTCTGGCAAGTTTTTTCTCCGGTGGGGATGTGTCAATCTTAGAGGGACCATTCTTATTCTTCCGTCGGCGAGTCCTTGATGATGATTTGGGGGTTCCTACTTCCGACCCTTCTTCTGACCTGGATTTGAAGTGAAGAGTTTAAGTTTAGCCATCAACTTGTCTGTTTTTAATATCAAACAGTTCTGTCCACTAACCAGAAGACTACGTGACAAGGAATTAAGCAAATGAAGTCCAATCTGCTTCACATCAAAACATACCGGTACTTCTGAAGTTTTGTATTGCCATGGAGTTCTTACCCTTCCTCAGTTCTAGCAGTTGAGAGTCCGTCCTCATCCTCTGCATCTGATATTGGCATGTGTGTACTCTCATTTTCTTCAGACAGTGTGTCAGCTTGCGACATTGTGAATAGACTCTGTCTTCACCCCTGAAAGTGAATGTGAATTAGGTACCGGGTATAGGCCCTTAGTTAAGGCCTAGAGCCTAGCGCTAGTTCATTCTTTTGCAAAGGCAAAGGTCAAAGGGCTTCGGGGGGGGGCTAGGACAGGTAGGCCCTAGGCCTCCTAGGCTAGTAAGCTAAAAGTCATGTTCACTGACCATGCCGACATTCATTCAACAACAACAGTTGAGTTGTGTTGTGCCGTATCTTCCCGACACTGCTGACACAGCCACTGTCTCACAGATGCAGATGGTAGGTTGCGCCTGTTGTCAGTGACACTTGTGACTGTGAATGTGATGTGGCTTCCTCTGCATGCTGTCATGTCAATGTCATGCTGTCTGCTATCTTGTTTTAGATATCTTTGCTCTTAATGGACCAATCTTCACAAAATCTTCCACCAACATACCTCAGGTAACACTTCAACAAACTGAAGCTCCAAATAGACAAAAAATTGTTCTATGCAGAAGTATGAGAGCAAAATATCAATGTATTTTTTAGATTTTTTGTTTTTGTTGACAACCAGCCACCATTTTGTTTTTATTCTCAAACCCTGAATATTTGATCCTGATATTATTCATAATTACCATAAAATAACTGTACAAATTCATGCTTTATGCATAAAAAGTGTAAATTGTCAAGTAATATAATTGTAAATTGCCAGAAATAGTATGAATTGAATGACGTTTTGTGAAAAAATAGTAAAGTAAGAAAACTGGTTAGAGGTTAAAACAGGTGCTTTTGCAGACAAGTGCCACCAGGTAGCGCTGTAACAACATGGTGGGTACTTGGGGTATCCATGAAAACTTTCGCTTTTTCAACCGTATTTTTACCCCATATTTCATTGATAGCATCAGAGCATGTTGATTTCAATCTTAGGTAGATTTTGTAGAACAGCAGCGGAGATGGGGGCTTTTTGACTCACATAAGGAGGCCTAAATTAGGCCTAATGATGATGATGATCATGATCAGTCTACACCATCACGGTAATGCGTGACTGTACATTCGCCTGTACAAAATGTAGGGCCCAATTTTCAAAAACTTTTAACTTCTTTAAAAAACTTTTAATTGAAAAAAATCGGCCATATTCATGTTGAACACACATAACTCGATATATTAAGGAAGAATTTTAATTTTTTTTTCAATGCTGAATTTGTACACAATTCTGTGTGTAAAAATTTGGTTTCCACAGAAGGTTTTCACGCTGTAGCGTGATTTCACGGCCTAGCGTGATGGTGTAGACTGATGATGTCAGATGATGCATGGATGATGTGTGTGCTGCTGTGCTGTGCATGGTGTATGTCATGATGTTGCTAGGCATGCATCCACGTATGCATGCATGCATGCTGCACACTACATCATCATCCCTACATTAGTTAAGTACACATTGGACATGACCTTGGCCCTTAGGCTATGCCACTAAAACTTTAGAACCCCAAAGCGGATTGCGAAAGTGTTAGGGCTACCGGTCGGTATATCCAGATGGCTCACAAGTAATGGAAACCTATTGTTCGATGAGATGCGGCTTGTTCCGTCTATTGACAACCTTTGGGGATTCATATGAGATTCTAAATTCGTTCCATGTTTATATTCATTGGCTACATCATCTTTTTCAGTATTCGTTGGCTGCTAAACATGAGTCAGCCCATGCCGAGAGCATCTGGAGCTGTGCGTGGGTCAAGAGTGAAAAGGATGGGGCAGAAAACATTGTGACAGGGTCCTTGGATGACACAGTCAAATGCTGGAAATGGTGAGCAATCTTACAGAGGTGCCATGTGAAATGTGATATGGGTAACAAACCAAAAAAAGATGTGATGATGTATTTTAATTTCTTATGAAAACACTTATTTTAAACCATCTCTGAAAAAAAAACCTTGAAATGAATATCATATCAGGTTGTCATCTAAGTTACATTCTGTATTTTTCAGGGCTGATGAAAAACTGGAGTTGCGGCATGTGATGGAAGGACATCAACTTGGCGTTGTATCAGTTGATATCGATCACACTGGCACTTGTATCCTTTTCTCAAAACATTCCAGTCAATCCTCATTCTATTTTGGTTTGTGAATACTGGGATTATTACACTTCTGTATCGTGAACAGGTTGGCAACAACTGATGGACATCTTGGATGAGACAGGGTTCCTCCAGGTCCTTTAAAACCAAGAAAGTCCAAGAATATGAAATGCTTAAATTTAAGGCCTTGAAAGTCCATAAATATTGAGAAAATCCTATAAAGTCCACAAAAGTCCTTAAAAAATAAAATGTTCAGTCTTGAAAATTAAATTTCTGGTGTTTTTTTACATTGTCTCGTTAATTTCTTTCTGTCACGAAAGAGTAAAAGACGGACGCGGATGCCGGTGCACATGGCCCGGCTTCTGCGTAAGTCATTAAATTTTACATATTTGAGACCATGAAAGTCCTCAAAAGGTCCACGAAATTTTACAGCTGTCTGGGGGAGGAACCCTGTGAGACCAGGCTCTGTTTTATTCCTCAAAATATTTCCTTAACTTGTTCCCAGTGGCGGCATCCAGCAGTTTAGACAGCCATATCAAACTCTGGGATCTTGAATCAGGGAAACAGTACAAGTCGATCGATGCTGGTCCAGTTGATGCTTGGACTGTCTGCTTCTCTCCGGACTCAAGATTCCTCGCATCTGGTAGCCACGTGGGAAAAATCAACTTATTTGGTGTCGAATCAGGAAAGAAAGAATCTTCATTAGACACAAGAGGAAAATTTACAATTAGTATAGCATACGTGAGTATGAGTATTGCATTACAGCATATGTGAGTATTATGAGTATCACAATACAGTGGAACCCTCCATGAATGGACACCTCTGCCAGATGGATACATCTCCACTGAGGACACCTAAGCTTGATGTTTCAAACTTAATGTTTCAATTTATTTTGACCTCCGTTAATCAGGACACATCTCAATTAAGACCAACACTTGTACGTCTGTAATTGACAGGTTTGCTTGGTTCCCCATTATGCAGTTCTGTGTTGATGCCAGGAAGATGGAGCAATAGACAAATCCCAAATTGACGTAAACAGGAAAGATCTGTGCACTTCCGCCGAAATAGCAACAAGAACCTCGGTCTGAAACTGAATGACGTGACGCAGAGAACCCCACGACAGTGACTTGGACGACGTTGCGTCAGAGTTGACCATTGCTGAATCACGGATTGCGTCACGTCAGCTGGTTTCAGATCGAGGTTCTTGTTGCTATTTCGGCGGAAGTGCGCAGAACTTGGAATTTGGGATTTGTCTATACCAGTATCTTGTTTATGTTTTCCCTCCTCTTGTCTTGGCCAAATCTATGGAATCTATTATTTGTATTAACTGAGTGACCATTTTCTTTCAGAGTCCTGATGGGAAATACATCGCCTGTGGAGCCATAGACGGTATCATCAACATCTTTGACATGACCACAGGGAAACTTGTCCATACGTTAGAAGGTCACGCCATGACCATCAGATCTTTATGTTTCTCACCTGATTCACAGCTTCTTATCACAGCATCTGATGACGGCCACATCAAAATGTATGACGTGTAAGTTGGAGTTCTTCGGAAATATCATCCAAGCAGGCACTCAGCAATTTGAAGCTTTGGTTAATGCTCTCAGTAGAATAGTCCTACAAGTGGTTGCTCCAGGCCTTGTCTTCTGAGGCGAGCAAAAACTGCCCGCCTGAGAACAATAGAAAACTCTATTGTTCTCAGGCGAGCAGTTTTTTGCTAGCCTCAGGAGACAAGGCCTGTTGCTCTAGTGAATCACATCCACATTCCCTTGACCCATTATTTCCCTTTTATTCATTGAGCCCTTCTCTTTTCAGTCAACATGCCAACGTTGCTGGGACTTTATCAGGACATGGATCATGGGTTCTCAACGTAGCCTACGCTCCTGACAACCGACATTTTGTGTCATGGTAAGTTTGTGGCTATTAATGTACCGGTACCCCTTTTGCTTGATATCAGAGCATGTCACCTCTGAGGTAACGGGTTCAATGTGGGGAAGTGGGAAAACGTCTTCCATTGGTATACCTGGGCTGCGTTGCACAAAACTCATGTTAGCGCTAACTTGGTGTTAGCGCTAACTTTATGTTAAATGACGTAAAAAGACAATGGATTTTTACGCCATTTAACATAAAGTTAGTGCTAACACCAAGTTAGCGCTATCGTGAGTTTTGTGTGGACTGGTTGGAGAAGGTATTGTAGGTACATGTATGGTGATTTGCAGTCTCATTGTATTACAATTTTCTGGTTTCAACTTCATTATTTTTCTTCAGCTCATCCGACAAAACCGTGAAAGTCTGGAACTCGAGTGAACGGACGTGTGTGCACACTTTCCATGACCACATCGATCAAGTCTGGTCCGCGAAATACAACACAGCGGGATCGAAAATAGTATCTGTGTCGGACGATCGTGCTGTTCATGTTTATAATTGTCCTGTCTGAGGAAAGAGACTCAAATGAATTCATTGGATACTATCATGATTATACACATTCAGTGCTCGAGTTGTCATTTCTAGAGACAATTGTGATGTGGGATTTTTGCACAAGGCCATACCAGTGTTTATTCAGATCCAATCTAATGAAAGTACAAACTAAGAAATTCGAGAAATACAGCATCGAGTTGCTGGTACCGTACATCAAGTTTATTATCCTCTTGTCGGTGGGCAAATACCCAAAACTTCTGAAATACAGTGATAACAAATTCCTTTTCAGATAAATCCTCCAAGTTGTACTTTTGATGTGAAATTTTAATTTCTTTGTGCAAAATCTGCAAATTTCTTGGTTATTCTTCAAGAAATAACTGTGTATTGTAACTATTTTTTATAGTCTATTAAATGGAAATGCTTATGTAATCATGGTTGTTCTTTGCCTGTGTTTTTTCTGCAACAAGATCAGTGTTTTTTAACTGCTGTAACTTTGCTTCCTTCAGGGGACATATTTTGACAGAGCTTTCACCGTCTGGACATCCAAGAGTATTGCAAACATAATGCGACAACAGAGAGCGGCATTGGGTAATTTTATGATGTAGGCCCTATTCCTGGACAATTGGCACCCCCAGTAGACAATCCCCGTCCCCTAATCAGCTGAATGTGTTTCCAGTGGGACCGGGCGTTGTCTATTGGGGGTTCCAGTTCCTCAAGGATATATTATTTATCGCCACAACCTGTGATTTTGGCCTTCAAGAGCTGGTTCTGTTGCCACAATGCAAGAACACCTGAGCGCCATCTGTACGTCGCCTGATGAACTCCCAAGTTTTCCAGTAAATTTCAGTTCTTATAACTACCGCTAGAGGTCGCGTTAGGGTGGGCCTAGACTGGTTCTTTACCCTCGGAGCAATACGCGGGCCGGAGACCAGGCTAGCGTGCGCCAAAGCGACACCTAACGGTGACTTTTGGAACCGCGCCAAGAAGACACGCACTACCATTGTACATGTTGTACAGTGTACATTGTACATGTTACACGCGGTGTACCAATGGTTTCTACGTCGTGATAACCGATTTAATTTCCATATTTACGGGGTAAGCTCAGTCGAATATTATTCATCTGATTCGGGAGGATTGTAAGAATCTACAGTTTGTACTACAACTGAGTGTAGGGCACTCAAAAATACCGTCTGAGTGGTGGAATTTGAGAGAATTTTTGTTATGGATGACCTCCAAATCATGTCAGCTGATCAGACATGCACGACAGTGCATGATGCATTGTATCTGTGTACATGCCGGCTCAGCAGGCGCATCAGCTGGACCCGCGGTGTGTCGTGAGTGTAACAGAAAGGGAGGTCCAGTGTGATGATGTCCACGTCCACTGTTTGATTAATCCTGCAGATGGTCTAAGATGGAATAGACCCCTTGCGCTTATCAGCCCAGGGTGTCAACATTAACCTCGCCCTAGGGGGCTTAATGCATTTGTACAGTTGGCTCCTGTGCTTACCGTCGGCACAATGCACTAGGCCCAAGGTTTGTTGACACCTTCTGGCTGTAATGGCCGACTTGCGCAAGTGGTCTATACAAATAGCGTCATCTTTTCGATCTTCTTTTTGAAGACGTCACTCTGATCCCATGATCCCTTCATTCTTCTTGCCCTTGGCCTTGGCCTTGGCCTTAATTTCATTTCAGAACGACAGAACAGGGAACGACCTTGGAGGAATTATACCGCAGTATAATTCCTCAAAGGAACGACTTTACAATCCTTGGTCATCGATTGATGGAATACTAGTAAGCCGCATCATTATGATTGTACAATGATTTCCATTGTGTGCCACTTCTGACCAGGGATTCTAAAGTTCTAGGGGCCTACCGTTGTGAGAAAAATTTGCTGATCAATCCGCAGAACTGTTAATCAAATCAATATGCTCCAGAGCAGATTTATTCCAGCATTAAAAAATGTTGTTTAGAGTTTTGCGTTGTATTTTATTGCTTCAGTTTCCACTTACACCTTGATATAACCTCATGTCCATAGTTTACCAAATCCAGAATGCACACAAAAGTGCCCAAATTAACTCAACAGTCAGTGAGCCGAAATTCTGGTAAAAAATTGAAGCTGTAACTGAACTGATGCAATCTCAATGTCCAGGATGTGGGAGATGGTAATGGTATTGTTGTTCAGAACTGTCATCCGTATTTCTTCTGATGTCTGGGTCATTGTTTGAGCAATCTCATGTCATCTGATGAGCATCATGTTATCAGCGGTTTGTTAATAGTCTGGCTCATGACTTGTTTATCTCTCTCAGTTCACAAGAGACTTCATTCCGAACGTCTAACAAGCTTCTGTCCTGTGACTCACTGACATACATGTATGACTGACTGTGACTGTGTGAATCTTTTACAGTCACTTTTCCTTGTACTGCACTGAATGTATCTTTATGTCAGATTGTCATACATGTATTTACTCTACGTGGGACCACCCATGCAATGAGTTGGTAACACCATCTTTGTTACTACATGTAGATTTCATCCATCCAAAAACTTCTGGGGTAGCACGTCAGATGTAGGTCTCACCGACTCCTGATGAGGTTGGAGCCAAGTGTAGACGACAGTACCAATTGCATTGTATTTCATCTTTCCGTCAGGGTCGACACTATAGCATTATTAGCCCTGGTAAAGTACGGAGGAGGCCATCACACGGTACTCAGTACCAATGGTGCTAATGGTACACCGGATTTGATTTCTTCCCTATTAAGTCTTCATCATCATTCAGGGCCCGCGGTTGCACAAAACTCCCGATAGTGCTAACTTGGTGTTAGCACTAACTTTATGTTAAATGACGTAAAAATCCATTGTCTTTTTACGTCATTCAACATAAGCTGTGGTTACACTACATAGAAATACCCGGGCTTTTTGAGCCCGTGTCCAGCCCGGGCCCGAAAAAAACCCGCCTGAGACCCGGCGAGCGTCTACACTACTAAAATCTAGCTGAACTTAATTGCTACGCCCGGCGATAGGGTCGCTACTGGCACGCACTCTTCACGAAGAGGAGGCGCTAAATTGGAGTGCTGGCTTTTTACCGCGCATGCCCACAAGACACGCCGCCTGTCGCGGTGTTCAAGAACTAGACAAAGCCCGGGTCTATTGCGTCTACACTACTTAAAAAACCCGCAGGAGACGCGGGTCTAAATTAAGCCCTCCAAAAACCCTTCGAAATCGGAGGGTTCAAAAAGCCTGGACTTTTCATCCCCGGGTCTATTAGACCCGCGCTTTTAACAGGTGTAGACAGAAAAAGCCCAGGTGAGACGCGGGTTTTTATGTAGTGTAAACAGGGCTTTTAAGTTAGCGCTAACACCAAGTTAGCACTAACATGAGTTTTGTGCAACCCAGTCCTGGTCTCATGGCATGGTCTCATGGTCATCGTGGCCGTTTTCATTCACAGCTGCAATCACGTAGCATTCATCTTCTTCTTGTTCATAATTCCAGTCAACCGTTGTATCAACACCATGGAGACAGCTTGTTGTTCTGAGTTGATTGTATGCCGTCTGTTTCATTGATGATGGCGATTAGGAAAATACGTGTTTGTGATCATTCATGATTAATTCATCATGAAGACAACGCATCATTTCTACTGCATTATTTATCAACCCGGCCATTATAGGCCTTTCACTTGTCCGTAATGAATATCATGGGATGGTGGCAGGCCTCATAGAAGTGTACGCCTGCACTTGTATGAAGGTTGTCTGCATGGTAGTTCAAACTTTGGCAGGATGGGTGGCAGGCCTCTGTCAAACTAGAAGTCTACTACTGGATTTGTATTAAAGGTTCCTGCTGGTGGTTGAAAACTGGCACGTTTGGTGTACAGTCCAGTTTGTGCTGATGGTGGCAGGACATGCAGGATGGGCACTGCTACTAGACTCAACTATGCAGGAGTTCGTGACTGTTTTCATTTGAATCTCCTTCAAGCATGTCAAGGTTCAAGTTCAATGTACGGGCCATATTTTAGAACGTTCCTTAACATTAAGGTCCACCTTAAATCTATTGTTCTCGATGGTTTTACAATAGACTTAAGGTCGACCTTAACGTTAACGTTCTAAAATACGACCCTACATTTCTTCTTGGTCATACAGGGCTTGAGCTGGCCATTACTTTTTTAGCTCACCTGTGGTGAGCTTATACAATGGTTGTGTGTCCGTCGTCCGTCGTCGTCTGTCGTCGTCCGTCGTCGTTGTCCGTTAGCAGGGCACGTTTCGTAACCGCTGGAGCTATTGATCTGAAACTTGGTACATATACACCCCTAGGTCAGATGACCTACGACACTAAGTTTCGGTCCGATTCGATTCTTGGCTTGGCCACCAGGTGGCTAAAACCGAAAACACAAAAAGAAAAAAGTGCAATAACTCCTGAACTAATGACAGGATCATCTCCAAANAGTTTCGGTCCGATTTGACTCTTAGCTTGGCCACCAGGTGGCAGAAACTCAAAACACGAAAAGTGCAATAACTCCTGAACTAATGACTGGATCACCTCCAAATTTTTATCATAGGTGAATCTGCTGAGGGTACATTACATATATAAAGGATTTTTGGTTTGACCTACTTTTCAAGGTCACAGAGGTCAAAGTTCAAAATTTTGCCTTTTGGTGGCACGTTTCGCAAGTGCTTGGGCTATTGACCTGAAACTTGGTACGTATACACCCCTATGCCAGATGACCTATGACACCAAGTTTCGGTCCGATTCGATTCTTGGCTTGGCCACTATCGACTTTCGCATATGTCAAAAATTCTCAAGCTAGAATGTTTTGACCTTGAAATTTTGACCGTAATCATGGCCCTTGAACTCACGGCCTGGAGCATTTCGATTTTACATTTGTCATTTGTTCTTCTGGTACGTTCACACAGGTGAGCACATGGTCCATGGACCATTTCATTTAGCCAAAGTAAGGAACCTATTGAACCCTGAACAATAGGGCCTATTGTTCAACAGTGGATTTTCTTTACTTTGACTAAGAAAAGTAATGGCCAGCTCCAGCCCTGGTCATACATCGGCCCGTTATGGTTGCATGTCTTGGCACAAGCTGAGTCTGTGTAGCTGTACAAATCATTGAAGTTTGCTATACAGCCCAGTCTGTACCAATATGGGCATGATGTAACTCATGTACTCAACTCAACTGGGCATAGTTTGTGAGTGTTCAATTCAAATCTCCTTCAATGTACATTTCTTTTTCTTCCTGGTCAGATACACCGGGTCATATCGTGCCATTATGAATGCACGTCTTGGCAGAATCTGAGTCTGTCCAGATGCTTTCATTATTCGTACTGACAGCGACTAGACAAATTTGAATCTTCCATCCCAGTTTGATATCTGGAACAGTACTTGGTGTTAACATGGTTAAGGGATGATAACATTTGTTATTATGATAAATGCTTCCACATTGACAACTGATAACGCCACAATGGTTGACGTAATGAACTGTTGCGATAATTTTAACGATATTATCAGGAGGTGTTCAAGTCATCATCATGCCTAATTTACCGATCATTACATTGACACGGAAGGCTCGTAACTTCTTACATGTCTTGTATGCGGTGGGTTGGCCGCGAGTGGTGATTCTGATGATGTATTGATTTTATCAGCTGTTCGGAGTTCAATAGTCTTCAATAAACATAGCTTCAGCTCTAGCTGTCAGCATAAAGGAATCAACCATAAAGGTTTAACTGCGAACGATGAGCTTACTGAGGGATACACTTCCTGTGTTGCCACCAGATGTCTCTCACTGCCTGAATTTTGGCTTTATGTAATAGGCACGAACTTCAACTTTTTTTGTGGTGAAGAGGTACATGAACCTGCCAACATGATGCTTTAAATTACATTTCTGACGATAACTGAGCTATTTTCAGCACAATTAGTGTTCCATGTACAAATGTACGTCAGCCTATTCAAATGTACACCGATGACCCTGAACACACATCGTTCATGGGGTTCTCATTAATTCAGACCTTTTGTATCATAAGATCAACTAGTCGGAATTCAACAAAATTTGCAGTGAACATGCAGAAGGGTCTTGCCTGTCATGTGGAAACGTCAGAATGCAAATCTGTTGGGTTTTAAAGGGATATTGTCCACATTTATAAAATGCTAAATTTGTCAGTTGAACCTTTATGGTTGATTCCTTTATGCTGTCAGTCAATGTCAGTTCATTTCGTTTCTCTCTGTGTCATTTACAGCCGAGGTGTGTGTCATTGTCACTGAAGCACTTTACCTTTGATTGAAGGACAGACCCAACAACATTCTCCCATAGCAGGGATTGGTCTCACTCCTCTTCATACACTCCCACATTTGAGTGGATGAAGAGGAGCGAGGTAAAGCCCCCTGCTATGGGAGGATGACCTAACGAGGTCAGCAATCAGAGTTGATCAAGTCCAGCAGTTTAGGAGTCGTAAAACATTATTGACAGGCTTGCTTTTGCAAAGCTCATGCATAGCGTTCGTCACTATTGGCTCATAGTGTGTGGAGTTGACTCCATTTGTTGTGTCAAGGACACTGATTGTCTTGCGATTGATTTTAGCCGATATCACTTTATAGCCGTGGTTACACTACATAGAAATCCCCGGGTTTTTTGACACCCGGGTCTAGCCCGGCTCTGAAAAATCCCTCCTGAGGCCCGGTGCCCGTCAACACTACTCACATTTTGTGACGGGGACCTAAATTAAGCCCTCCAAAACCCGTTCGACCTCGGAGGGGATTATTACACCGCGTTTTTAACAGTTGTGGACAGAAAAAACCCGGGTTCGACACGGGTTTTTTATGTAGTGTAACAAGGGCTTATGAGGATTGTATCATGTAATCATGGTTTTGTCTGACGTTCCTGGAAATTTGGTTGAACAGAACATGTAGGATGCACTTGACCTAATCTTATCTTGTTTGGAGAGCAAGTCCTGCACCCTGTTCATACATACATGTCCTAATAAGGTCTTATATTTGCGTAGTTCTTGTGGCTTTGGAAATTATGCCAGATGTTGTAATTGGGCTAATAGGCGCAATCGAACATGCTGAACAAACATTTGTGATTGATTTGAGTGTGACGTTTTTACGTTCTGAGATGATTTGGTTGCCAACTTTTAAGCAACAGTAAACAGTATAACACACACTTCACATCACTCAGCTCTGAATGATGTCTAGCCCCAAAACCTTGGAAAGTTGCTGTCCACACAATCACAATTCACATACAAGTTTGTGTAGCCTAACCTACAGCGCACTTATGACTGGAAGCAACTGATCAGATCAGTCGCTGGTCATGTTACACGCTGCGCGCAGAGTGCAGATTCAGTAACTCAGAAAAACTAGGAGCGTGCATCCAATCAGTCATTGTCCTGACCGCATTCATCGACCCAGCGACTGACAGTAACTAGGTGGCATCCAGGGCATGCCGTTGGAGTATGTATAAGTCACATGATAACCAACATGTGATGAGACTCGATTTTATTCAGAAACTGGCACTGATTACTCACAAGCCCGCGTACCGGTACACCGCCACGATTGAACGAAACTAGACAACCAGTCACTAGAAAGTTGAACATGTGCAATTCGTGGTGAGTGGCGATTTCTCAGTCATGTCAGTTCCGGCAAGTCGCAAAGTGTGTACGTAGACCATTTCTGGTGACTGATCAGTCACCTCCAGTTCCAATTAGATCCTCCCAGTTGCCAGGTAGCTTGGCGGCGACAAGTTGTATCTAGTCGCAAGTGCAATGTAGGCTAGGCTTTAGAAAGTTGGTCACCACACGTACAATTTCATGCCTTTGAGGTCACCTCTTTCTAAGATGTGCTCCTGACATGCCTGTAGGTGGCAGCACAGGCAAATTCATGTCTGTGACGTTTGACATGATGTGAATGAGATTTCAAGTTGTCACCGCTCAGGTGTACGTCTTCTCCTGCAAAAACACCTTATGTTGTTGTAAGTGGCGATGAGCCAGCACTTATGCTATTCCGTTTTTCACCTCCGCTGTCTACTGTTTCAATAGCGAAGCGGCAAAGAACGGCCCGTCAGGTATGGAATGATATACCTGTGTTTTCTCCCAACTTTCATCGTCTTCCCAGGGTTGTTGATGCGAGCGATAAATACGAATGAAAGAGCCAGTTTTGACGTGATGTTTTGGGTTCACCAGATAATGTACCAGTCACGCCAAAATGTGGGTCATGGTATGCGAGGCATGCGTACTAAGAAACAAGGGAAGTAGGCCTTAGATGCTGCATCCTCGAACAGCAGGGATTTGGTCTCACTCCTCTTCATAGAGTCGCACACAAAAGCCTTGCTGAAATTAGGTCTCCCAGCCGAGCATGAGGCGGTCAGAAAACAATCGCCCGATCGGAATACAGCATTTTAGGGTGTGAATGCTAAATAGACTGCTGTACACTCGTTCTCGGCCAACATTCTCCCACAGCAGGGTTTTCCCTTGCTCCTCCTCTTCATCGACTCGCACAAAACGTTGTGTGATACTGATAGTGTATAAAGAGGAGTGAGACAAACCCTGCTGTGGGAGGATGAAGGTGTAATAGGTACCTTCTGGTAATCAGTGGTTCTTAGCCCCAATCCATTGATTACACCCGGATGCAGTACAATATGAGGTTCGGCTTTTTGAATACCTGCACGATACAGGTGGTATTCATACTCGTTAGCGATAAAGTACGGCTCAGTCCTTCTGATTCATAAGATTCCATACCTACAATCATCAATTTCTGTCCAATCTTGAGTCACGAGTCAAATGTACTTCTGCGATTCTGTCACCTTTATTCGATAAAACGATACCATCATCTGACTGACTTGTGTCTGCGGCGCCGTCAGATTGAATCAGAGAGCTAGAGATGGGATCGAGAGTCTGCTGTATTCAACTTCTCAACACAAACCTTCACAAGCAAACCGAAGGAAGGTGACCTTTGAAACTCACCGGTACTGTTGTTAGTCGAGGATCTATTCTAGGTTTCGTGTTGTTACTGCGATTTTTTTCCCGTCTGGTTATTGATGTGGTTGGTTTAAAACCTTGTGCAGGGTTTTTTGACCTTCCAAGGTGACCTACATGTAGATCTGTTGGAACTATTTACTAAGTGTATTCGATACAGGTACAGAATGGCCTGGGGTTAGGCCTACATTGTATGGGTGGGAGGGAATCGGTTTCTTTTGGATATTATGTAGGCCTACCCCACAATTTTGGGACTTGGCTAACAAAGGGCCGTTTAGACGACAGGCAAAAATCCACATGTGATCCGATCGAATCCGATTGTGGTTCAAAACTCTTGCGTGTAAACGCTACCCAATGCGGTCCGTTGTGGATTTTGGACCGCATTGGACCACATACGACCACATTCAAATCTCGTCTAAACGCAAATGAGACCCGATGCGGGTCGATCGGATCCAATCGGAACGGACCGAATCTGAATGTGGTTTTTTGGCTTGTCGTCTAAACGGCCTATAGTAGCAAAAGCCAAGTGAATGCAGCGATTGGACTATTGGTCACTTCCAATTTTGCCCTAGAAGACTGGAGGTTGTGTCCGCAATTTGTGGCCACAAGTCGGCCTACTCTATTCTATGTATTTGTAAACAGTCTAGGAGAATGTGAGCTTATTCTTCTATTGCAAGCCCCCGCGAAGACATAAAGCCTCATGCCGGTAAAATCAATACGTAGCCAATCAATAGTCATTTATTTATCAGCCATTGTAGGCGAAAGTGCGTTATGGAGATTGCTAGCGTGCATCGCAGCTGAGACAGCGGGGGTTGGGATGATCTGAGCATTACCGGGTATGCGGTAAATCGGGACTGTGACCGATGGTAGCATCCTGAGATGGTGAAGGTCTGGTTGGGGGTGATTGATGGAATACCAGCGTGCCCAGTGATGTGGAGCACGCAGCCTGATCATACGCAGACATGACAGAGTTCAGATTGTTGAGGGCACCTGCAAAATACCATGCTGTGTTTCTGTAGCAGTAGACACGAATCTCAAATTCGCAGATCTGTGCACTTCCACCGAAATTGTAACCACAACCTCGATCTGAAACCAGCTGACGTGACGCAATCCATGATTCAGCAGTGGTCGACTCTGACGCAACGTCGTCGAAGTCACTGTCGTGGGGTTCTCTGCATCACGTCATTCAGTTTCAGACTGAGGTTGTGGTTGCGATTTCGGTGGAAGTGCGCAGATCTTTGTCATTTACGTCAATTTACTGATAGTCTATATCTGTCCGTGTCGTTGCAAAACTGGTCTCATTCTCCTGTTTTCCCTTCAACAAAATGCTTTGACACATCTGTCCCCCAGGTTTGAGCAGACCGCATCTTGTCCAAGTTATCTACAAGTTTTGGATATGATTTTGAAGAAACCCTCTTCAAATCGTCGATAAGAACAACCTTTCTTCAAATATTTTTCAATTTGCGTCATAGG
Source organism: Notospermus geniculatus (assembly GCA_002633025.1). Lineage (NCBI taxonomy): Eukaryota > Metazoa > Nemertea > Pilidiophora > Heteronemertea > Lineidae > Notospermus > Notospermus geniculatus. Next base: position 58,934 of record NMRB01001365.1, read on the forward strand.
ATGTGAGAAAACTTTGACAGAGAAAATGCCATCTGCTGACTCCGGGGGGTAGATGTGTTTTAAACAAAAACAAGAGGCGGACCCCTCCCCCCCGCAAGGACCCAATAAACTGTCGTCATTTGTTATTTGCACTCTGCATGACATTGTGTGTTATCTAATAGCAATCTTACAGTTTGTTTGCTGGGGAAAAATGCCTGGTGATGATCCCTGGGGGCCAAACTCACTGGTGGTCCAGGTAATTAGCAAAGAGAGTTACCTCGTTATGTCAATTAATGGCTTAATTAGAAGCTGAGCCTGTAGCAATGGATGGTCGCTTGGGGAGCCCTCACTTATAAACTTCTTCATGTCTGCTGTGTTTAGCTGTTGGACATGGTTTTATCAAGCCTCAAAGTAATGTTTTGAGTTTTGGAAGGCATCTGAAAAACAAGTGGCAGACCAGTTTATTTGGTGTCAGCCACCACAGATTCAGTGCCTGCTGCCTTTTAATGGATTATTGCAGTAAAAACCCTGTAATTTAGTGCCTGTCATCATGACAGGTTTGCCACCTGACAAATCACAGTTTGGTGTCTGACAATGTCCGTGACAGGCTGCTTACCGTAATTTATGCTTTCCTTCACAACAGACAGCCCCACCACCCCACCCTCTCTGTACACACAAATCCCTCATTTAAATTAATTCTAACCCTTTATTTTTCAGACTCCAGATCCAATGTACAGTATAGTTGGATGAATCCAACACCATGGCTAACGACGTCAACCGTGACATGCGCATGCGTAGCAACCAGGACCCTGGTGAGGGCCTGAGGGACTGGGGCTCCTTCTGCACCACTCCAAATTACTGTGATGAGGATTATAGAGGTGAGATTTGTTACGGTATTTTCTGTTTCTAGTCCATCTTGACTTACAAAGGTTGTGACATGGCTAGGCCCACCAACTACACTTGCACTGTGGTGTATTCTGATGACGTAGTCAATACACGTGGTGTTCCAGGATGTTTTAAGCGGCAATCACTGGCACACGGATCCAGTCTGATTCCGGTCCGTTTGCCCCTAGTTTTCCAGATACAACAACGCAGAGGTCCGTTTGATCGATTTTTCGGAAATGAATTGGACAAAATCTGTGTGCCAGTGATCGATGCATCCTGTATCCTTCAAGTTTCTCCGTGTGAGAGTTTTCTCGTGCAAGTCGGCTTTCAATGGGCAATTCACCATGTTGGTTTCTTTACGACTTGCGCTATGGCCAGCAGGGATCAAAGTTCGTATTCTGAAAAAGCAGATTTTGGTCGAACAGGCCAAAAAATCAAGTCGCACACAATACAAAATGCACTAGAACAACAATTTTTTCGGTCGCACAGAGCAAAATCCAGCTTGCATTTTTGACCAAATAGTCATGAACCCTGGCCAGACACTAACAGCTTCTTATAGTTTTCTACGACCGAGGTGCCCATAGACAGCCAACTTGTGTGAGAAAACTCTCACGTGGAGCAGACCCTTCGCTTTCGAAAATTGCCGTCTTAAGGGCTCCGCGCACTAGCGATTTTTGGAGCGATTTTCTGGGCGATCGGCCTTGCAACCAGGCCAGCGACTGAACATTTTTACGTTTTGGTCTCCTCTTTGCGGCAGATTGTTACGCGACTGAATTACACAATTTGGTCGCGCGGTAAGTCCCCGCAACCAAGCGACCGAAAGTTCAACATGTTAAACTTTTGGTCGCTTGGCACAGTCCACTGCTACCGCGATTGTCTCCAGCAAAATAGTCGCCCGTTTGCAGATCGTCCTAGGAAATTGTCGTGTGCGAAATAGCTCAGCGACCTCACAGGCGATTATCGCCTGCGATGTTGTAGTCGACAGTCGCCTCGCTGGTCGCCTCAATTTAGTCGCTAGTGTGCGGTGCCCTCTTACCGAGCCCACTACCCTTCAGGCCTGTCACGCCCTGGGTTTTGTGTTCCCTTCTGATCGGCATTTAGAACATGTAGGAATAGGCTTTCTTGGCAAAACAGCGGTAAGTTTTACTAGTTGTGGGAAGTGAAACAGGAGTAGGTTCCTGGATGATGTTAGAAAGGTCAGGTTCAATTTCTAATGTGAAATTTTCTAAGAATTTTGTTGACTTGTTTGAGAGAAGAACATGAGGATATTGACTTTGATCTTCACGAGCAAACACATCAACTGAATCGGTGGAAATTGGTAAACAGCGAAATGGCTCTCAGTCGTATATCTAGGACAGTCGAGAGCAAATACATCGGTGATGCACCCAACTGAACTATCGAATCAGCCAGACAATACTTTTCCAGTTGAGGTCTCATCGTTAGACATGGTAGCTGATTGTAGATGCAGATTGGGTTGTAATACACATGTAATACCAGCCACTAACGGCCAATAACTGGGACATATCGAGTTGTTTTCGTCTGTCATGTCCATGGAGCATCGGGATGAAGAGCGTGGCATCCTGGGATGCTGGCTGTAACTAGAATGTTTGGTGATCTTAGGCTGAGATTACATAGCTACGTGCCAGTTGGCGATGGCCGGACAGTCGCAAGCCCTTTATGAAGACTTTGTTAACGGGCGTATCAGTATCAGTATCTTTCCAACAAAGAATCCATTCATGCAAATTTCTAACGGTGCGATGCCGCAACGATTGTTTGTTTCCGTGGCGTTAGTCATGGACAAAAGGATGTGACATCGCGCCCCTCAAAATTTGCTTGAATGGATTCTTAGCCTAACAGTTCTCCCCATATGATGTCAGAAGCGTTTATTCAATGGCCGCTGGCATTCTGCATGTAAGGTGGTCAAGCGGACCATGGGCACAAAAGGTTAAAAGTAAAATAATTATCTGAGAGGATGCGTTTGGTAGTGTTATATCCAGCTGGTTATATCATGCTTGGACATGGCCATGACGTCATGTGGGAGAACTAGTAGGCCAACATCTTTGTTGGAAAGGTCTATCCGTGTAGCTCGGTGAAATCCCGGCCATATTGACGACATTCTATTGATCTTGTGGAGTGATTTGTTAGCTCAGCTGACCAAAGGTCAGCGGAGCTAGTCAAATAGGTATTCAGTGGCGTCAGTGTGTCAGTCCAGTAGTCCACCAGTCCAGCAGATCAGCTTTCACAACGAAATCACAGTAACATCCTTCCATTGCATTTCATAAATCATATACGTCAACAACAATCAAAATCGTGCAAACACATATTTTTTATTGTGCAGTTTTGCAGGAAGTTTGATGGATTACTCGAAGAATTATATTTGGTGCACACAAATGTAAGTGTGCTTCGGTTACTGCCACGGCTTACCAAAGGTCAGCGGAGCTAGTCAAATAGGTATTCAGTGGCGTCATGGTGTCAGTCCAGCAGTCCACCAGTCCAGCAGTCCATCTGTCCAACTATGCCCGAAGTTTTGTAACCGTAATAGCTAGAGACTCCAAATTACATCTGAAGGTAGCCCTGGGTGAACTCTCCTGGGAAAAAAAATGAGCGCAATTTGGCCTATATTAGGCGCACCAGGGGGCATTTTCTGTAAAATGAAATATCGCAATATCTCGGTCCCTATGATAAATATGTAGACAAAAAGTGATGGGATAGATAGATTGAGATTTTCTACATCAGTTCAAAGGGAAGTTAATGCCAGATCTGTTCACCAGGGGGCGCTATTCAACAAAATAAAAAACAGGGGTATTTGAATTTTCGCGCCGTCAGCGCCAGCGTATCATTTGCCAGTGTCTGACGTGATCATCATTGGAATTCACAGCTAAGGCCAGGAGTCTGCATTCAGCAGTTCAATCGTCTACTTCGAAGGAGTTCAGCACATCTAAACAATGAGACGCTAGGTAAGATCTTTTTTTCATTCTAAGAACCTAATGACGCAATGATTACCAGTTAAATGTCCGTGGCATTGTGAGTTTCGACAGTATGATAATCGCTTGCTGTGCCCTCGGCTCTCACAGACAGTGAATAAGTAATGAGGCGGAAGTCTCGTCACTGGGTTGATTCTGATGACGTCAGAGACTTGTGATCCTCTACCGTAGCGAGAGAACGAAGAATGACCAATTGGCATGACCATGAACCACCACTCGAATCTCGTCGAAGTGCTCATGAAATGTCAGGCTTATTACGACAAAATATCCACAACTCACATTCTTCCCGATATGATGAAAAATCATCGCATGCAACGAAGATGATTTTCAGGTGGCAATTTCTTTGTTGACGTGGGCAAAACTTTTTACTTTTTTTAGATTGTTGTGTAGGATGGGGAATCGGCCTAATTCCAGGACTGCCGTGAATTTTGCCGAAGAGACACGTCTGGCGAAAGTGCGAAGCCTCCCTCCAATCCTCGGCATATTCCGATTATGAGTTGCGGAAATAGAATAGCAGGTCAAAGTCAAACAAGAATAATGGCAATGATGATTTTATAGCTATTCACCATGGATTAATTCTTGTGAAGGTGTCAATAATATTAAAGGGACACGGTCTTGATTCGTCACCAAGAACCTCAACATTATATTTATAAACCGTCCCACCTAATCCCAAGGGTGGTCTTATAAGCTCTTTATCAATTCACCAAGGAATGAACACCTACATGTATTAACCCCTTCCCACCCAAGGGCTAATACTAAGGATTGTCTCATTTTACATTAACCCCTTCTTACTGATAATTTCCCAACCAAGGGTGGTCTAATAAAGTACAGTATCTGACATATACTAGTATCTTGATTCATCAAGGATTGTATGCCTATCTTGCAACATTAAAATTTAACCCCTTCCAAGGGGACTAACCGTAGGCTTTCCAAAAAAATGTGATTCATTCTTGGCAAAATTGTATTGGACCGAGTCTCTAATCATAATTAGCAGACTTTATCCCATCAAAACATGCACACCTGGTGAATGAAATCTGACATCATCCACGAACCGTCCTAAGACTGCAGTAGGCCCTACCTCTTTAGACTTAGGCCTTTGCCTTAGCCTATCAAACTGAGACATCAAATGTCAGCTGAGCGCAAGGCCCATGGGCCTCTTGTTGTCTTCATGTTCAAACATTTCTCACTTTCGATGTCATTTGATTGTACACAATGTGAATGAAACATGACCTTTTTGGTCGAGCTTTTTCATGGCTCACAACTCTCGCGCGTTTATAAATCGCCTTTTTATGCTGCGAACTAACTTGGCCTACTTTCTGAATGAGGCAGTTTGTGACATTTAGGAGTAGATTTTGGCAATTGATATTATAATGGGCTGAAAGTACTTACCTCACTACATGGCTGTGTAATCAACCAAAAATCATACTAAAAGGGAAGAGTTTGTGTGTTTGTTTGTTCGTGATTTTCTCCAAGACTGACGATCTGATCGCCGCCAAACTTGGTATGCACATGCAGACAGACCTCGGAAGTGTCCTTACGAAGCCCGAATTTTGATATGACTTTTAGTTTTCGAAATATTAAGATATTACGAAAATAACAATGCTGTTTAGGCCTTTTGACATGTTGTCACTGAGATTGCCGTCGCGTCATCCATGACGTCGGCAGCATCATGTGCGATAGAATGACGTCATTACGCCACTCTAACGGGTATGACATCATTATGTCCCCTAAGTGCTCGCAGCGGGTATTGCCTAGTGGAAAAGAAATTCAAATTCCTCTGGGAAAATAAAAACGAAGGGTCTGTTAGGTTTGTGTCCTGCAACCCCACGCATCCTGGGTAGGCCTATGTACCCAGTGAATCACGAAGGTGATGCCTTGTGGGCCAAGATAAAGTCGCCTACCAGAGTATTTTGAGAGCTATTGCTGCAGGACCAGACTCTGACTGAAGGTCGAAGGTCATCGTATGATTGCCAAAACCTTTTAGAATACTTTACCAAGGGATAAATGCAAAAACAGCATCTTAGTTGCCATAGTAACCGAGGTCTTTAGTTCATGTCGCGTTCATACTGTGATCAACTTCCTTAGAGCTTGCCGTCGTGTGGAGTGATGCAATCATTACATGATTTGCTCAGCTGGTCTCTGCTCATCCCGTCTCGCTGGCATTTCGTGGCCTCTGGAAGAAATTACACATTGAATAAGAATTGAAGCCATTTCAAAGGTCAGGTGAACGGTTGACATTTTGTCCTTTGATAATGGGGGATCGAAAAGTACTTAAGCGTCAAACGCGTGAGATGTTGGTTAAAACCTTGTGGGGGAGTATCACCAATCCTGGCCATTCACCCGTTGTTGTGTAGACCAGGTGCAACCACTGACTGACTCATAACAGATTGAGGTATCTTGACATATCGAGGTCTACAGGGCAGGAGTGGCGGGAACCCTTATCAGAGCTAAGATGAGATGGAGAGAAGAAGATGTAGGCTACACAAGTGGTTGTATCATCCTTGAAGCCGTGCTTAGAATTGCAGGTCTTATTCATCGTATCCATGACGTAACTCCGACAGTGTCCGCCATTGCTGACGTCGCCGTAATGACGCAAAGGTGGTGGGCAAAATTCATTGCTTTGCTGAAGAACGCTGGTGGGCAAAACGCACAACATCACAACGTCATGTAGGCTAGGGCCGGGTTGCACGAAACTCACGACAGCACTGTCTTGGTGTTAGCGCTATCTTCATGTTAGATGACGTAAAAATCCATTGTTCTTTTACGTCATTTAACATCAAGTTAGCGCTAACACCAAGATAGCGCTGTCGTGAGTTTCGTGCAACCGGGCCCTGGGCCTACGTCATGGATACGATGAATAAACAGACCGTATTATTTCCCTATCCTGCGCTTTAAAAGGACCATGGTATTGCCACTTATTCTTGACAGCCGGCGCCACCGCGCCACTCTCCAACCCAGGGACTAACTACGTTGTCGGCGAATTGACCCAATTTACTACATACATTTTGTAATGCATTTTGTAGTTCGTGTTTCTGCCGCTAGGTGGCTCCCTCTGCATTGGCTATCACCGACACCTAAAATCAGTTCCACATTTGTCCAGCCCATTGAATTTGAATCTGTACTTAGGAAACCACACCTAACTAAGGTTGGCCTTAGTTAAGGAAGTGTGTCATGTCAGTTCAAAGGGGTGACCTTAATTGAGAGGTTTCATCTCATTGCGAGTAGGTTTTGTGTGGGAGACGTCATTGCACCATCTTACACTTAACTTCTTCATGATTAAATCTATACTGAAGGCGTCATGAACTCGCCTACATCTTTCTTTCCATGATTTAATGCCACGTCTCCCTCGAGGGTAAAGAAAGTATCTTCAATGGATGCGCATCTGACGTAAGGGATGATGCCATTATGAACTGAGTTACGGTACCTCATCTATACGCCCGCTGAATTATCAGTTCCGCCGCTAGAGCTGTCTTGGATTCACCCCTGCCTCGTCTCCTGTCAGGTTTANCCCCCACACCGAATTCTGTGATCCCACCTGTCATGCCTGTCCAAATTTCCTTTCGTCAGGGCTTGAGTACCGGTACCCCCGAAAACTGTCTTGTTACCACCAAAAGAAGAAATGACCCTTGCAATTCGGAAATCTGGTCCCTAAAAGTCCGATTTTGGGGGTCCAATGGGAGCCAGGGGCGGATCCAGAATCATGGGAAAGAGGGGGCACAGCCAGCACACCTCGTGGAAAACTTCGGTCAAATTTTAACATCTGTTTCAAAATTTCGAAATTTCCCGGTCAGTTTTAAAGATTTTCCACAAAATAGAGGGGGGCACGGGCCGGGTGTGCCCCCCGTTGGATCCGCGCCTGGGAGCCCTGCAGTTCGTGCTCTTGATTATGCCCTGTTCTTGAGCAGCCTCTGACCCTGAAAAAATAAAGTTCAGCCACCCTGGAAAATGAGAGGGCACATGCGGTCGGTGGTCATTCAATCTGCCTGAGCACAGTAGGCCCACCAGACGTGATAGAAAAGTAAAACCCTGTTTGAGCCTACGACCTTTCTCACCTACATGTATGAAATCAACACAAGCTCTGAGCTATCCCCACTGCACAGACACAAACCCCACCACGAACTGAAATCTGCTGAAAGTCGAACCTGCCCGCAGCATAACACCGATACTGATCCAAACTCTGTTAATCAAATACCCAGCGAAGAGGACGTGGGGTATTTTTCTTCCATCAATTCAAACTCGATTCTGAGGATGATACCCGGCAAGACGCCGAGGTAAAAATACCGCCGCCGAGGGAAATTTGCTTGATTCAATTATCTCGTTCAGGGATTCCGGGTCTTAGGAACATATTTGATTTTGAAACGCTGATGTTTTTGTCAAAGGAGGCAAATGGTTGCAGACACATAAAGCCCGTTTAACCACGACATCGGTTGTTTTGCAATGAGCGGTGCATTTTTCACAGGCACAGGGAAAATTGGAGACTTTATTGCCGTCAGAGGCCGCCTGAATAGCGGTCGAAGGATGTCACAAAATTTGACATCACAGACGTAAGCCATGGCCTCCACGTCATTTTGGATGACGTCATGACACGCACTTTATGATGTCAAATTCCATAACGTTCTAGGACCGCTAACTGGTGGTGGCCTCTGGTGGCAGTAAAGTCTCTCATTCACATGCGAAAGAACTTGCTGAACCATCAAAAAACTCTCCAAACCCTTTGAAAACTATACTACTTTATACCGCAAAACACGGCAGTTGAAAATCTGAACAAAAACCTTGATCTTTTTCCATTTTGTATCACTTCAGGTCATCGGTCAGAAAATGCGGCCCTCTATATCGGTCTTCACCTCCCAGACGCCGACTCAAAGCGGCACAGACGTCGCCGACATCACCATCATCGCCCAAAGCAGGACCGTGATATGCTTGATGGAAAATCACCACATGCTCCACCTGGTGGGTATTACACACATTAAAAGTTGTATTGGATCACTGTAGATCTCATTTTGAGTAGCAGTCAAAAGTAGTTGCCAGGGTCCGTATTCATAAACATACTTAAAGTCAAAGTGTGATACTTACCTTTTGTGTTGAACAAAGGATACATGTAAGTGTCACACTTATACTTAAGTAGTTTTATGAATATGGGTCCAAAAGTCGCACTCAGTTGCCACATGGCTACAAGAATTCTCCAAGTGCCTTTGGTCAGTGGAGGTCTTTAAAACTTCACGATAGGTCCATCTCCATGTGAGTGAGGTATCCAACATACATGTAGACCACAAAAAACGACACATAAAATGATAGTAAACATAAAGTCGTCTCAGAATTTCGCAAATTTTCAACCCCAACTGGGGTTTTCCTCAGGCACTTTCTAGTAGAGATCCCAGTTTCACTTCTGGAAATTCGGAGACGACTTTATGTTTACAATCCATGTGAGTGAGAGTTGTCTCACACAAGTTAGCTCTCTATGGGCAACTCAACTGTAGAAAACTATGGGCAGTTGTTTGTGTCATTAACCTTAGCCCAAGTCCCACAGAATTCATCATAGTGAATTGCCCATTGAGATCCAACTCGCACGAGATAACTTTCACTTGGACAAGAGAGCATCTTTAGTTATCTGGACAAACCTGGTACGTCTTGTGTGTAGGGTCACAGCCATAGATACCATAGACCTCTGCACACCTAGCCCCAAACCCAGACTCCTTGGGCCGATTTCACAAAGGGTGTTTAAGACTTGGACACATGTAACTTCGTCAAATGCATAGGGGAAGTGTGTGCATTTAGTGAAGTTACACGCGTCTACCGGGTAAGTCTTAAACACCCATTGTGAAATTGGTCCCTTGTACAGTAAATAGACAGTTTTGCCATCGTTTTGTTTCCGTTGGGTTTTATTACTAGTTTGGATTCTTAGTTTGTGTTTAATTTCAAGGTCTCGCCCTCGACAGTCGGGATGGTTCAACAGGTTTGTATGGTGCTTGGAGTGCAGCGATGGGTTGAACACCAGGGGGAGGGACGAAGCTAGCAAAGTCGAGAATACTTGAGCAGATCTGCGAATTCAAGAATCGTCTATACAACATGGCGACTCAACCAGGGATCACACCTGCGGCCTCTTGGGCATGTTGGGCTTGAGTCCACTCGTCAACCACTGCGACAGCTTGCTCTCCAAAATGATAACTTCGGACCCCTCGTCACCCCTGGTTGCGTTCGTCCTGCACTCCCAAACTCCATTTGGGCTCCACCAGCATGATCTACCCGTTTCAATGTTTGTGTTACCGGTACTATACTTAGCTCATTTTAACCTCTTCGTTACCATAGGCGACGTCTTTTTACCGCAGCCATTTTGGATCCCCTCTCACCACTGCCGGCGGATTTTTCCGTCGGCAATAAATAGCCTGTAATACAATCCCTGGTGAGCGAGGTGCACATCTCTGCTGGTATATAGGTAGCTAAGATCGTCAGCTACAGTTTAGTACCACTTTTGGTCTCATAGGTGGCGCATCGGTGCTGCAGGAAGGGCAGGCGGCGGAGTCGGATTTTTCTCCACTCATTTACCATGAACAATGAAACAAAAAAAAACCGGAGAACATGTTGTGACTGATTTGACTGACGCACTTTTCTGCTGACGGCGACCTGCTTGCACTACAGTCGTTGTTTTTCCCGGTTGTTAGCCATATTTTTGGGGAAAAAAAACTGTGGTGTAGGGGGTTACGTAATCCTGTGGTAGCGAAGAGGTTAAGCTTCTCTTGAATTGGCGACAAAATATGAACGTAGTTCTGCCCTAATATGACAGTGGCCTTACAGGCCTGAAGTTCACCCGAGTGATGGAGAAGAATGCAGACCCTAGCCCACTCCCTCAATAGGTGTCACTAGTGGTTAAAACTATTGAAATGAAACTGACATCCCGGTCCTGATCAATTTCCCACACAAAAGGCGTCCATTCTGTAGGACTGGGTTTCGGTGTGCTGCCCTCTATCGTAGCTAGGATTCCCATTGAGTTTGGTTGTAGTAGCTGAGCATACGTTTAAAAAATCCCTTCTAAAACCTTGACCATTTCACCCAAGCTTGTCATGACTATCAGCATTATTCCCTGCCCCAGCAGCTCAGTCATCTTTACAACTTTAACTGTTCAGCCTATATTATCCCATTTTCACCCCCACCCCCTTTTAGCCCTGCCATTCTTTATTTAGACCCCCACATCTCAATCGAATCTGTTTTTCCCCCGTGATCCATATTGACCTCAGAGATGTGTGAATGTCAAATTAGATTATAAGATCTTACTTTTTGCATTTGTTTCTCACCGTGTTCACCTTATTCATTTTCTTATGATAATATGTTTTCATTTTTATGTGCACTAAATGTTAGGGCTAGATTATGATGTGTCACCAACGCCAGCAGTGAAAGTCACGCTTTTTTTATCCCCAGAAGAATGTTTGAGCAAATGTTAAAACATTTTAGAGTTGTGTCTACTTGTAAGGTAGCCAATCAAAACAATAGAGCTTGTGCAAATGACGTTATCGCAGAAAAATCTGCCATCTTGACGTCAAATTGACGTCAGATTACATCATTGACCCACTTGGTACACGTTGTCAACAGTCCAAGTGGATTGTGTCAGCCTACCACCATGATGTGATCTGCATGCGAGGCACTTTGTCGTCAACGTCAGCATCGAGGACTGCCAGTCAAAAGTGACGTCACAATGAGCCACTGCACAAGCTCTATACTAAATCCCAGTTTCAACTACAGCGGATTCCGCCGTGTTTTGCAGCGAGCGGTGTGGTTTTCACAGGGTTTTTGATAATCCTTTGATGGTTTAACAATACATGGCCTGTTGATTGTCCCAGAGCCTGTGAAAACTGCTCTGCTCACCACAAACCACGGTGGAATCCACTATTTTGGAAAAGGGCCTTAAGTGTATGTACTGGTTCCCTTGTACTTGTCAGAAGCCATCTTGTGACCCTATGATGAACTAATTTCTTTCTTAGCTCTTTATTGCTCTATTTCGCTCCTATTTAGAACCTAATTTAATATTTTTGCCCCTGCCCCTCGACTGACGCATAAACTTGTTCTGAAGTTCCATCTTGTTTTTCGTTACCTCAGCAACGCCACCGTCACAACGTGTCAAATTCATCCTCGGTCATGACGACGAAGACGAGGAACACAAGTCACATGACATCTTCTGTGAGATGAGTCAGTTGACGGCGGAGGACGGCGACGACCCGGAGGACTGGGAGTGGAAGGAAACGGCAAGGTATGGAATTTGGACCATAAGTGGTGCCACCTTTGTGCTGACATTAAACATTCAAATGCTTAAAACTTTCTCGGTGTATTCGACAAGGTCGGTTAGCTCAGGGAGTTCCCATAGACACCATTGTGAACATGGTATTCTATTGTGTCAGATTTTTCGTCAGGGCCGAACCCATACCATTATGGGCCCTGGTAAGTATGGAAGAGGCCATCTCAAGCTACTCATGTTCCTCACTTGGATGGGGTCTTTTACTTGCCCTTGCAAAGACACAAGGTACAAGGCACCACGGCTTACTGTCCCATGCGACGGACTGGAGAGCCGGGGATGATCAATCCCATATGCCTGGGATTCAAACCCGGGACCTGCTTGCTAAGCGGACATGATAACCACTAGGCTATAGACAAATCCCAAATTGACATAAACGACAAAGATCTGCGCACTTCCGCCGAAATCGCAAACACAACCGTGGTCTGAAACTGAATGACGTGACGCAGAGAACCCCACGACAGTGACTTCGATGACGTTGCGTCAAAATCGACCATTGCTGAATCACGGATGGTGTCACATCAGCTGGTTTCAGATCGAGGCTGTGGTTGCGATTTCGGCAGAAGTGCACAGATCTGCCAATTTGGGAATTGTCTATCAAGGCTCCTGGACATGGTCAGATGGTCCAGTGTGAAAACACTGTTGCATAAGTTTTGACGAAATTGACCTGTTTCAGGTGGATCAAGTTTGAAGAAGATGTGGAGGAGGGAGGGGAGAGGTGGTCCAAACCTCATGTCGCCACCCTTTCGCTGTACTCACTGTTTGAGCTGAGGAAAAGTCTATTAAGTGGTACTATACTCCTTGATAGTGATGCTATAAGCTTGGTACAGATTGCTGGTAAGTCAGAAATGATGAAAATGACAAATTTGGGACTGAACTTTGCTGTCCTGAAAGAGGCAACCTCCTGGAAAAGAATTTGAAGAAACATTCTTCAGATGGTTCACAGGAACAACCTTTCTTCAAATATTTTTCAATCAATACCACAGGATGTGAGAAAACTTTGGCAGAAGATGCCGTCTGCTGGACTCTGGTAGCCACACAAAACCTTTGCTGTCCTGAAAGAGGCAACCTCCTGGAAAAGGTGTCTTTTACGGGAGGTTTCATTGTATGTCCAGGGTGCTTGATAAACGATCTCTGTTCTGCAAATATTATGAAAAATTCACTCGCTTGATCGAACAGATATGTACCGTATTTAATCCATCATCCCCCACATTTGAGCAGACAGCATCAGGCCTTGCCGTTTGACGGGCGCGATTTTGCATGCACCTCGCAAACAATAGAATTTGTATTGTTTGCGAGGTGCATGCAAAATTGCGCCCGTCAAACGGCAAGGCCTGCAGCATTGTCTGTTTTCTGAGTCTCGGAAGTGAATTGGAAAAATTTGAAGAAACATTCTTCAGATGGTTGATTGGAACAACTTTTCTTCGAATATTTTTCAATCAATATCATAGGATGTGAGAAAACTTTGACAGAAGATGCCGTCTGCTGGACTCTGGAGACAGATGAGTTAACAGTTCATTTTCTATAATCCTTGGGAAAGAATTGGAAAGAATTTGAAGAAACATTCTTCAGATGGTTCACAGGAACAACTTATCTTCGAATATTTTTCAATCAATACCATAGGATGTGAGAAAACATGGACAGAAGATGCCGTCTGTTGGGCTTTGGGGGGGGCAGATGATTTGAGGAATTTACATGTTGAAAATTTTTCTTAGATTTAATCCTGGACAACATGATCAGCACGAAACAGCTCCATGAAAACCAACGGGATAACGTCCGTGAGGCTCTCCTTCGCCGGCATCGCCATTTACATGAGAAGAAACATCGCAAGAGTGACCTCGGCACAAAGTCATCAATCCCTTTAATACGGTCGCTAGCGGAGATCGGCCGGAAACGCTCCGAACCTAACACAATTAATCGTAAGTATGATAAGACGGCGTTTCTGTAACGTTTATCGTCATTTGGTGTTGTTTAATAATCCACTTTGTTTCTTGTTAATTGTAGCACATCCTCAGTGTAGCACGGAACCAGGGATTAGTGTAGCACGGAACCAGTCTGGTCTGAGGCCTTGTTTATCATAACGAAAGAAAGAGAGCTTGTACTCTGCTAGGACATTCTGGCTTCGTGGAACCAGACATCCACGTGTGCTATAAGTTTAGTCATAACAACATCTGGTTCTGTGCTACTGCATGTGTCTGCCGTGCAGGGCTGTAGCTAGCAGAGGGACAGAGGTCAATAGGAGCAGTCAGCCGTGCTTATTGCCAAAAGATGGCAGCAAAGTTCTCTAACATATCAACACAACAAAAATTGTCTTGAATGGTGCTCAATCGAGCATGAATGGATCCGCTAGGCGTTGAATTGAACCGTAGTGACACCTATTGGTCAACTGACTGACAGCTCCTATTGCCCTCGGGACCCCCGAAAAAGGGGTTTTTCATGCAGATTTTGACTGAAAAATGACCAAATATTAAGGTTAAAAAATGGCAAAAAGATATCCCAGTGCTCACCCCCCTGGACCAAGAATCTAGCTACAGCCCTGCTCTGTCCTCCCAGAACATGTCATTTAAACCATGGGGAAGATGCTACCAAGTTCATTTGTCCCAACTTTTTTGGCTTAGAATGTTTGATATTTCCTGTTTCAAAGATATTCATAATAAGCTTAAGTTTTTGTTATTGTTGGTGATGGGAAATACATTTTCTTTGATCTTCTAAAGTCATTGGAAATCTCCATCAAAATCATGTTTCTATGCAAAGTTCTGATATTTGTATTTTTCATTTTGGAAACTTTAGGAGGTGACTATAAAAATATTGTACATATCGTGCACCTGTCTATTCATCGTATCCATGACGTAGGCCCAGGCCTACGTGACCAAGGTGACGTTGTGACGTTGCGTCTTTTTGCCCACCAGCTTCTTCAGCAAAGCAATGAAATTTGCCCACCACCCTTGCGTCATTTGCCCACCACCCTTGCGACGTCAGCAATGGCGGACACTGTCGGAGCTACGTCATGGATACGATGAATTGTCTTTTGGCCCCACGTGTAAACGGAGCAGTTTAGAAAGAATTGACACTGTGTTCATGCATGCCTGTGTTAGTGCCTGACACTGTTCACACTGGACTGTGTTAGTGCCTGACACTGTGTTCACACTAGACTATGTTAGTGTCCGACATTGTGTTCACACTGGACTGTGTTTATGACTGACACTGTGCTCATACTGGCCTGTGTTTGTCCGACAATGTGTTTGCACTAGACTATGTTAGTGTCCGACACTGTGTTCACACTAGACTCTGTTAGTGTCCGACACTGTGTTCACACTAGACTGTGTTAGTGTCTGACTGTGTTCACGCTAGACTGTGTTAGTGTCCGACACTGTGTTCACACTAGNTGTTCCCTGCATCAAATACAAAGTATTGGTGCTGCCCTCATCCACATTGCAGCTTGTGTGCTACCCTCAACCCTTGCATGGTAGGGTGCTATCTCTCCTCTAAGGCATAGTTGGATCCTAACCCTAACCCTATGGGTTGAGAACGACCGTCCAACAAATGCATGGGTTGGTAATTTAACCCTCATTCATGTAGCCTAGAGCATGGGGTGCTACCCAAGAATTCATACCTGCATGGGTGCTACACATTTCATGCAGAGTGTTGGGTGCTACCCTTCACGACAAGCATGCATGGGTGCTTCCCCCGTTCATTCTGGGCATTGGGTGATGCCCTCCGAACCCAACAGGCATGCCTGCTAACCTCGTCCACATGCGGAGTATTCGGTGCTACCCTTGATGGCATATAGAGGCCTTGCAATGACGTCATCCTGGCGGCCATGCTGAGGGGCACAGTGGGCAGAGGTGTGAGCTGACCGTGACGTGGCCTGCGCGACGCCAGTGTTTGACGTAATGTCATTGGGACATTTCGCTGCGCCTCTGCAGTATGTGCCCCCCAGCATGGCGGCTTGTGACGTCATTTGCAAGGCCTCTATATGCATGTGTCCTATTCTCTTTCATGCCTGGGTTTGATGCTACCCTTGCTGGAAGGGAATACAGTTAAGAAATAGGAAAGGGTGCCTGTGCTTGAGTTTCTTCTTCTGTATGATATGAGTGGTATAGTCTGTATATAATCCAAGGTAACCAGGTGTGGTCGAAGTGTTTGATAAAAATACATCACCTGAATGAGTGTAAATAACCTACTCTTGTATTACCCGTAATGTCTCATCTTGACAACGCCAATTTACGCATGAGCTACAGTATAGCCCTCGTTACACTACATAAAAAACCCGTGTCGAACCCGGGTATTTTCTGTCCACACCTGTTAAAAACGCGGTGTAATAATCCCCTCCGAGCTCGAACGATTTTTGGAGGGCTTAATTTAGGTCCCCGTCACAAAATTTGAGTAGTGTTGACCGGCACCGAGCCTCGGGAGGGATTTTTCAGAGCCGGGCTAGACCCGGGTGTCAAAAAACCCGGGGATTTCTATGTAGTGTAACCACGGCTTATGGTCCAACCCCAGAGGGATTTACTGAAAGAGTGAGTTGAAGGTTGGAAAAGCCAGCTTTTAGAAATAATTTGAAAATTTCAGCGAATCACTTTGTTAGAAATTTT
This sequence comes from Notospermus geniculatus, assembly GCA_002633025.1. Lineage (NCBI taxonomy): Eukaryota > Metazoa > Nemertea > Pilidiophora > Heteronemertea > Lineidae > Notospermus > Notospermus geniculatus. The sequence continues at coordinate 75,658 of NMRB01001365.1, forward strand.
CCTTATGAAATTTGTAGATTGGCACCATATCACTGGCTATAGAAACATGCACGTCGGTGGTGGGACAGATGCATTGTGGGTAATTACTGCCGTCGGGATTTCTGTGTGGGAAACAGAATTGAACCTTCACCATCCAAATGTCTGTCCATCCTTCTGTCTGCGACATCCACATCCTGACGTCACCTTCCCGACCTTGGAAATAACCTTGACATTTCGCTGACAAATGGGAAATGGGGAATAAGTTTATTCTGTGTGGTGGTGGTGTGTGGGTCTCCGTGGTATGGGCAGTCCTTTGAATCAAGTACAATATCGCAACTGGTTGAAACAGGCTGTTGCATGAAGCGGGCCTGGAACTGGCAGGGCCTGAGCGAGGCTCTAGGGCTGAACTCAGGCTGTCGCTGGCACCTTCCGTGGAATGCCTCAGCGTAGTTATGCCCTAGCACATCATCTGTGTGGCCAATCACAGCCAGAGCTGTGAGAACGTCGTCCAATCATGTTTTCCCATCGTTTTCTTTTCATATTTCAGCCATGTTTCATAGAGGTATTCCTCGTCGAATGAGCTGTGAACCGTCCCTGTTACTGGCTGGTAGGATGTCATCACGACTATTTTATAATGTGCTGCTATGCATCCAGTGGTGATGTTTAGGAATGGTGAAATACGAGGACGAAATGTGGTCACTGAAACGAATGAATGAATGCAATAAATATATACATAGAACCTCCCTTAAATTAAGGTAATGGGCATCTCTGCCAGGAGGACACCTCTCTCTTAAGGATGCCGAAGTTCAGCTCCAAATTTTTCGTTTCTATTCAATTCTGGCTTCTGTAATCAGGACACAGCATTTCTCAGTCCTAAAGGTCTCCTTAGAGAGGTGCCACTGCGCTCTGAGGAAGATGAGTATGAATGCTGAAGTTACCGAAAGTCGTTGATGATTTTCCTAACGATTTGCTGGCTTCGCAACTTTTGCTCAATCTTTGCACAACAGCTGATTAATTGCCAAATTTTATCGCAAAAAATTCCAACAATTTACAATTTTCTTTCCTTTATGGTGGGTGGTCTAAGCTGTTTTAATTCACCACTTCGACGGCTCCGCCATCTTGATTCCAAAAAAGACCTCATGCGTGTACACTTATCTGGTCGGTGGTTGGGCACTAGATAGAAATATGACCCGCTCCAACAAACGAAGGTGCTTGTCGCAACAAAAGAAAGGGTGTAACGGGTTTAGAACACAACAGCTGAAATGTATGTCTCTGCAGGTTGACAATAGTAGTGGACAGCAATGATAATAGTTGAGTAAACTGATGACCAATGATGATCACTTGTGCTACTTTTGCTGGAGCGGGTCACAAATTTGCGTATGAGATATACGTAAGTGTGCATGCGAGAGTCTCTAAGAAATTCAAGATGGCGCGGCCGGTTGAAATGACGACTCCTCAGCCTGTAATTCATCCGTTTCTCAGTGCTGTCCTCTTTTATTCCTAAATATCATCACATGGTTCCTGCTGCGGGAACATTGACGTTTTCTCTATATTACGAAAGTGTCAATTGGGAAGATTTTTGGCTGATTTGCCAGGCAAAGTGTTCTTTTTCAGGTCATGGAATATAGAGCCATATATCTCCATCTCCCTGGATCATATAAGAACATATATCATCTTGCTTTTGGCCATTAACCCTTTCACTATTGCCAATTTTGTCAAAAACGGAAAAGTGTACAAAAAAACTTTACTATGGATGAAACCTGTCACATAGGTATTCGTTGGAAAGCTCTCAGTGAGCACTTTCGAATGAATACCTATGTGACAGGATTCCTATTAGATTTCAAGGCTAGTTTTGTCAAATAATAGAGTATCTAAAAAAAGTTTGTGAGGCACCTGAGACTGGTTACATAGGTATTCATTGGAAAGCTCTCAGTGAGCACTTTCAAATTAATACCTATGTGAAGGGGTTTCTGTAAGATGTCAGGATTTTTGGTACTAGGTAGTTTATTTGGTACAAATGAAAGTGCCAGTGGTGGTGAAAGGGTTAACTGTAGCCTGCACGTGGTTTATTTTGGCTGATAGTAATTGCTTGTGCTTGCCTATCAACTTGGAATATGTTTTGGTTGCAAAATTCCGAAGATTTTCACCTACATCTGACAAAATTCATGTCATTTCTGATTGTTTCAAAATGATCAAGCCTGCAGTGTATTGCCCTGCGTTTCGCCTGTTGGCCACTAGAGGGCACCAGTATCTGCAGCTGCTTACCACCGCCTTGTCGGCTTTCATCTCATTCTGTCATCTTGGTTTGCTTTCCGCAGTCGGATGGCCGTGGTCCATATTTGATGCAATTCTCACATAGGTGATGGTTTGACCAATAAGCAACCTATTAGCCTCGGTGAAGAACACTTTTACTGGTGCTCACGTCACACCCATGGCCATCTGACTGTCTGTCCTCTTCATTTCCGTCAACATTGCTTCTTCCGCCAAAGCAGGCCTCCCCATGGAGACCGTGGCCCTTATTCACAAGATCTTAGTCCGACTTGTAGCACATAAGTTGAGCCTGCCGCACACTGGAGCTATCTGCTGAGCAAAAAGTCATTGGAGACCGTTTGCTCAGCAGATAGCTCGCTGAAAAATACGTGCACACGCGAGCTTTCTGCCTCGCAAGGCAAAAACCTCACTGAAATTACGCGCACAGCGAGCTATCTGCTGAGCAAAAAGACTTGAATGACTTTTTGCTCAGCAGATAGCTGTGCGACAGGCTTTAACTTATGTGCCACGAGCCAGCTCACATCAGGTAACTCTCATGTGGAGGAGGGCCTTAAGGGCCCTGATTCTGATTATCATCTTGGTGTAGTTCTGCTACTGCATTTTCCTTGGCATGCCTCTCGAGTGAACTGGTCTGATTGTTTGATGCTGAATGAAACATTCGGACTAGCCGTTTCCGTCATGTCCTGAATGCCAGCTCAAGTACATGTATCTGAATGAAGCTGACCTTGACCTCAAGTGTCTGAATGACCTTGATCTGAAGTGTCTGAATGACCTTGACCTCAAGTGTCTGAATGACCTTGATCACAAGTGTCTGAATGACCTTGACCTCAAGTGTCTGAATGACCTTGACCTTAAGTCTGTCCTCTCTGTACAAATGAGTTGTTTTACTTTTGAACTATTTATCGAATCTGGCATGTCTTTGCTTCTGTAGCTGATGCATTTCAATTCATTTGCGCAAAATGTTTCAACATTTTGACAAAGTTTTTTCCATTGTTTCACATTTCATTAAATTCTTAAATTTTCATGTCCATCTTGGAGTCAAGGCAAGGAATCCCCTATAATTTTATTAGTGCCACCTGCAGCTAGAAGTTGCACTTAATCGGGCTTTTAATTTGAAATCATCTCTGCGCATTGCATACACTTTTCGTACAAGACACAGCCAATGCTCATCACTATAGCCCCTGGCACTCTAGCTCACTTACGTTACCTATTAATTCTCTCCATAAATACTCCTCTGGCTAGAATTAAAAAACGTCATCGTCATCATCATCTTTTAAGTTACAAACCATCCATCTTGCTGTCGTCATGGTTATTTGGTGTTTAAATCTTTCAATAATTATAATCTTCTATTTACATATACTTCTATATCGAGAGAGAAAAGTATCCCCAATGTAGGCCTCATTCCTGACTCCCGCGAGTCCCATCCGTCTGCTTGTATCATGACCTCTGACCTCTACTTTCAGCCAATCACGGCAGCAGTGGAGCCATGCACAGGAATCTAAGCACCGGGAAGCTGGGACGTGTCAGTTCCGGCTCCAGGCTCTCTAGTCATAATAATCACGATGGAACCGGCTTAAATCATGAGGACAGCGGCACGGAGCTCCACGAGTCAGAGTCAAAAATCAAGGTAACGCTCATTTCTGCGATTCTACGGCCAATTTCAACTGCGACGTTGGTCATCTTGTGCAACCGGTTGGATACAAACCGTGTGATGTGTCCGTTTTACCCATTTGAATGATAAAATCTTGAGATGTTGTGGTGTTAGATGAGATAGTTGCCTGTGTTTGTTTATCTGTGTTGCATGGTTTATCACTAGAAGAGACTCCATGGACTGCGAATGAATCCTTTGGCTGTACACTGAGGTGTCACTTGGCCCACTTCACCACAGGCAATTTTCATTATCAGCAATTTTTGTGGTGGTTGCCGGTTGTGTTGGTGAGTGCATGTCTGAAAGCCGTTAGTTTTCAATAATTGTGTGAACTGAAACCGGTGTATTCCTTTAACCCCCAGGATCCCCGCCAGAGGGTACTTTGGGTACAAATATAGTACCCTAAAGAAATTTGAGGGTACGATATAGTACCCTGAAAAAATCACTTCAGTAATGTTTTTCTTAAATTTGTTACATTTCAAATGCAACTTTCATGCAGAAGGAAGACTAATTTTGCATTTTCGAGTGTAAAAATGACTCTGGAGGCCATTATTAACAGGAAAAAAAATTTGAAAAAAAAAATTTGAAAAAAAAATTTTTGACATTTTTTTTTCTCCCCCCCCCCAGGTCGTACCCTGGAAAAAAATCCTGGCGGAAACCCTGACCCCCTTTGTCTTCCAATCCTCTGTTGTCTTTGAAAGAACATGTTGTGAAGTACGTGTAGTCCAGCATCCAATCCAGGATCCTGACAGGCCCAACCCCGACTGAACCTCCCCAAACATCTCACAAACTTGTGCAGTTGATGATATCTACTCAGAAGTTTGTTTCTTAAACCTGGCGTACATCACACTTGTGACTGGAGACAACTAGTCGCCACTAAGCTACCTGGCGACTGGGAGGATCTAGCTGGAACAGGAGGCCACTGATCAGTCACCAGAAATGGTCAATGTACGCACCCTTGCGACTCGCTGGCACTGAGATTTTGCCAGTCGCCATGAGTTGCACATGTTCAACTTTCTAGGGACTACATGTAGTTGAACCCAGTTTCATTCAGTCGCTGCGATGTCCGCGGCTTGCAACTGATCAGTGCCAATTTTCTGAACGAAACGTAGTCTCATCGAGTCTCAACGCCCCGGATGTTACCTGAGTTGTTGCCAGTCGCAACTGCGATGTACGCGGTCAGAACATGACGACTGATTGGATCCTCCTAGTTTCACTGAGTTGCTGAATTTGCACACACATCACCAGCGAGAGATCAGATCAGTTGCTTCCAGTCGCAAAAACGATCTACGCTAGGCTTTAGCCATAAAAAACAAAATATTTCTGACTTACATGTACCTCTCACCTGAGTTTCACTTTCAGATCATGTTCATCAAACATGGTTCATAAACTTTTCTCTCCTCTGTAGGATTTATTTGAGCGGACCTCGCCATTCAAACGTCGATCGAGCACCCCAAAGGTACCCCCTGCGTGTCACACTCACCCGATCTCATCGTGATTAACTCATAATTGTTGATAACTTTGTGTGAAGTGATAGTTGTGATTAGGGCTGACCTGTAACCTCTCTTAGATCATGTGTGATGTGACGTGACAAGCAACCTCTGACACAAGTTCAGTGGTTCGGTATCTCGTGATCAAAAGCCAAATATTTGGCTGTGTTCGTCAGTTCACTCTGTATTTGTGTGGCAGTCTAGGAAAACCCATTTTACAGAAGTTCAGTATCTCGTGATCAAAAGCCAAATATTTGGCTGTGTTCGTCAGTTCACTCTGTATTTGTGAGGCAGTCTAGGAAAACAGTCAGATGTAGCTGAATGATCAGTATCTCGTGATCAAAAGCTATACATTTGGCTGTGTTCGTCAGTTCACTCTGTATTTGTGTGGCAGTCTAGGAAAACCCGTCGGATGCTCCTGAATGATCAACAAGGGCTGCAGATTGCCTACGCATTGATCTGCTACTGTTTACCTGTTACGAAGTACATTTCAGCTATCGAAATGTGCAGGCTCACCAAGGCATTAACACTTTCCTCAGATGCGACATCCGACGGGTTTTCCAAGACTGTCTCACATTTCTCTCTGTCCATGTGAAAAACGCTCCTCAAAATGAGAGATTTCTTATGCAACTTCACTCTCTGTTGGCAACTCTGACTCAGCTCTGCAAAATCATTTCTGTCACTGATCAAGTCATTCAGCCCTAAGAAAACCAACAATGGTGAATTGCCCATTGAGATACAACTTGCACGAGAAAACTCGCATGGAGGAGCACCTTAATTTCTGAAGCCTCTAAAGCCCCTTTTGCACTAGCACAATTTATCCGTGCTCGACCCAGGTCGAGCACGGCACGGCAGACAAGTCGTAAGTGGAAATGGGCCCAGCGTGCTCAGCACCGTGCTAAATCCAAGCAGGCCGGGCCCCGAGCACGGCACGGTTAGAAAAACGTGTATAAGACTTTTTGAACAGGCTAACAAATCATTTTGTCATCTGTCTCTCTGTTTGTTGCCCTGTGTGATCTCTGACCCCATTACAACAGTATCGTGTATAGTCAAGATCTTGAGTCCATAATTGTTGGACACTGCCGTCCCTAACGGCCAGAAAGTAACTAATGTCATATCTTTCTTTTAGGATGAACTTGGGCTGCCATCACCTGCCCTGGTGCGACGGTTTTCTATGTTTGTCAAGGTATTGCTGAAGATTCTTACAAAGATAACTCGCATTCATGATCACACATCAGAAATTGAAGTACCAAAACAAGAAATACAGTATTCGTTCTTTCACGCCCTCCTTTGGGCATTTCGTTGACTTTTGAAAATAATATAGCAACTGAGTTCAATGACGTGTCTGTTTCTTGTTATAGTCTTTCTCCTTCTCTCTAGGGGTCGCCAAGTCTTGCTTCTCCGACCATCAAACGCAAATTCAGCGACATTTGGAAGGTAGATCTTTGTGGCGAGGCCTTGCACTGCAAACGCTGTTATACCTTATTTATGCACTGTTATGCCATCTACATGTACGTTTTGATCTTGTAGGCGTCCTGTACACGATAGAAGTACCGGAAAACGAACACGCCGGTTAACAAAGGCTTCACTAAGGGTTTGCAACCGTGAAGCCATTGTTAACCTGGGTGTCCATATACCATATACTATGTACAGGAAGCCTTATGCACAACTGAAAATGTGAAATTTTTGGATAACATACGGAAGATATTCCGTCTGCTCATGCTAATGTCGTCTGCTCGATGATGTTTACCATTTGTTAATTGCTTCTGTTTCTTCTCCAGCATGGCGTCATCGCAAACAAAATTGCCAAGTCTGCCACCGCCATCAATTGGCTGCACCCAAGTTGCCGATACTCCAATAAAAGGCCCCCTGTGCCCC
>NMRB01001365.1:82958-111495 GCA_002633025.1 Notospermus geniculatus
CCCTCCCCCAGCATGAGCCCCAAACAATACCGTGATTCAGGAGTCAAAGATGTCAGCTCCCCCAAGAGACCTGTGTTTATATTCAAGCGCTCTGCTCACTGGTCTTCATGCCAACCCCCACCCCTCCACACACGCATGCATGCGTGCGCGTGCTCCTCGTCATGCCCGTTGGTTCAACTCTAGGCCAGAAACCCTTCAAAGCATTTTGCACCTGTTTGAATTGGCCATTTGCAGCGCTGCTGTATCATATAGACAATTCTCAAATTGACGTAAATGAGAAAGATCTGTGCACTTCCGCCGAAATCACAACCACAACCTCGGTCTGAAACTGAATGACGTGATGCAGAGAACCCCTGACAGTGACTTCGACGACGTTGCGTCAGGATCGACCATTGCTGAATCATGGATTGCATCACGTCATCTGGTTTCAGATCGAGGTTGTGCTTGCGATTTCAGTGGTAGTGCGCAGATCTGTGAATTCGAGAATCGTCTATAGCATGCTAATAAACTTTGCAACTTTGAAAAACATTTCAGCAACAGCTCACATGAATGTTTCTTTGAGCAGTATTTCAGCGACCTCACCAACTCTTCTGTCGTCAAATTGAACGGAAGATTTACCTCGTCAGTTTGAATAACTTTCTGGTATCATTGCCAGGGCGGGCCGCCACGAAACTCCAATAGCACTAACAGTGTCTAACAGAGAGGTATGCAATGGCTTTTACCATTACAGAATTTCTCTGTTAGGCCCTGTTAGTGCTATCGTAGTTTCGTGGCGGTCGCCCCAGATGAATGATCAATTTGTGTAAATCAGATTTAGCTGAGCTGTATGCCAGTTAAACTCCCGATGTTTTCAATGTGGGTCAGTTTCAATCATTTCAATTCACCTTTCTTCCTACAGGAGTCGCACTCTGACGAATTTGACCCTGACCGGCGTATGAGTCAAATGTCAACAAAGGTATTTCAAGAAATGCCCCGTGACCTCCGATAGCTACCACCATGGTTACGCTACACAACATCCCTCTTATCCTACCTGAAAGTGTAAAAACTCCAAAAATAAACCTATTTCCCTCCCTTGGTTGTGGGTGCCAAAAATCAACCACCAACTTTACTTTTCATTTTAATGCATTATTGAAAAATCATGTTGTGTTCCACTGTGTGGGAGACGGAGATTTCTTCGAGAGGGGGGGGGGTCAGATGTGTAGTCCGTGAAGAGAGTGATGTCGTGTTATAAGAGGTCAGCGCATGCCATGGAGTCGCGGTGGATGATTGAGAACTGCACAGGCTCGGTGATCGTGGATGGAAGGACTGTAAGAAGTTGCTGGCGAATGTCATGTGGATATTAGCCATTAGATGTTCTAGGCCCGCTAAGCGTGGATGGGAGCAAGTAGGCCTACCAGTATATTTGGGATGAAAATAGGCAATTAGTGCTGTATGATGAGAATATCATACCCGTCACCGCCCTGGACAGTTCTCTCTCATCCAAATCTGATATTTCAAACTGCTGCATGGGGTATTTGCTGCCTGTCGCCTCGTACATGATAGACGCCATGCCCAGTCGGTGGCACAGCAAACTGCTGTCGGGAGAGAAAGATTCTTGGCTTTCTTTCAGGCCCCCGTGCAAGCGCTTTATTCTCAACGCTGCATGATAAAGACCTCAACTCAATATTGACTTGGTAACCATGGCGACCTCACAATTCACATTCGCTCTGATTGGTTGCTAGGTCTGGTTGCCGTGGTTATGCCAAATGGGTGTCAGGAATCATGTACATTGTCTGCTGCATAAAATGCTTGGAAATCTTCATACTGATTTGATTTTCAGCCTGGCTGTCGCTATTGACAGTGGTTGCTATGGTAACCATGTTGCCATAGTAACGACACATTCATGCTCCAATCCGCTTGGCTTATTGGACTGCCAGCAATCACCGTACTTCATCAAACCATCCTTGTTTTTTTCAGGACCATCACCACCATCATAATCTGTTTCATCGTCATCGCCATGACGATAACAGTGAACGATCTCGAAAAATCAGTTGCAACCTATCGGAAACTGGTATTGACAGTTTCAGCCGCAAGAATAGCGTCCCGTCCAAGGTAGAAACGACAAGCACATATTGGAACAGAATCTGTCGACTTTTATTATTGTAATCTTAACGTCAGAATGTGCTTGTTTTAATCTTCTAATCTACACCTTTAATTAAAACTTCAAATCTTTGAAATCTTCAAATATCACAAAGATATCTTTGAAATCTTCAAATACCACAAAGATATCTTTGAAATCTTCAAATATCAGAAAAATATTTTTGAAATCTTAAAATATCACAAAGATATCTTTGAAATCTTCAAATATCACAAAGATATATTTGAAATCTTCAAATATCAGAAAAATATTTTTGAAATCTTAAAATATCACAAAGTTATCTTTGAAATCTTAAAATATCACAAAGTTTACCATGTTATAGTTGATGATAAGGCCTGTGGTCACTCTGCCCCTCGAAATCGACAAGGGTAGGAGTGACTGGAACCCTTTGCACGGAAAGTGCAAGTTCAAGGGCTGCTTGCTAAAAGATTGCCATAGAAGTAGAATAGGGTGCACGAAACGAGTTTGAAATCTGTGCCATAGCCAGATTCACAAAGCCAGATCCTAAAATGTGATGTTTGAAGACGAGACTCCATGTTTCATTTCCAGCTGCATGTAGAGTCTAGACGTACCGGCACCATAGAGGTCAACCCAAGGTCACGATATGCTAATTCATGTCTCTCCCCTTAACTGTCATTTTATTTCACATTCTCATAAATTTCCAATCATGTTAATTTTCATTCTCTAATTTGCTTGTTCCTTTAAATAAGATTATGTGTCCAATTTGGAAGTTTATTTTTCATGCGTTATGTATTTCATATTGTACGTTCGGAATTTTTTGCTTCGAGACATTTTGTGCTAGCCATGTTGCTTATATTTTGATGGAAAATACACTGAGAAACCTCAGGGTCAAAGGCTTTTGGATGTGACAACATTGTACATTTTGTGAAATATGCTGATTCTCCCCCCCCCCCCCAAATTAATCCTCCTCTCCTTCATTGTAGTGTGCAATAACATTGACCTAATGATAAAACGTAAATTCACCACAAGTACCGGTAGATAGAGAAAACACGTAAAAGCTAACAAGATACATGTAAGGTGTGACCTGTAACATATCACACGCACAACTTATTTGAGAAACTTTGTGGAAAATGGACAGGTTTACAAAAAGATTTAAAATGTCGCAAGATAGACCATTCTCAAATTGATGTAAACGACAAAGAGCTGCACACTTGCAGTTGCATCGAAATCTCAACCATAACTTCGATCTGAAACTAAATGACGTGACGCAGACAACCCCACGACAGTGACTTCGAAGACGTTGCGACAGACTCGACCATCGCTGAATCATGGATTGCGTCTCGTCGCCAGTTAAAGATCAATGTTCTGGTTGAGATTTCAGCGGAAGTGCGCAGATCTGCGAATTTGAGAACGTCTATTAGAAGGACTACATGTATCTTATTCTGCTCTTCTTGCCTTGCATGTAGGTACACTTGTTGGTGAGACTGGGGTATAAGTATTTTGTGTTCAAGTCTTAAAGGAGCTGGACGTCCAAGTTGTAAACACTCACTCACTGGTTCTCTATCCACGCGACGCCTGCGGTGCTGCCACCTATTGTCGGTGATATGTACTGACGTGAATATCGTGAGTGAGTTGCATCGGACCGGGAACCAGTCTAACGATCATGGGGCGCTACTGGTGCTGCCACCTGCACGAAGGAATAAAACTAGTTTGCCGACCATGTTTGTAAACAAACCAGCTTGTTTACAACTTCGGCGTCTAACTCCTTTAATTGAACGTCATCTCAGCATGGAGTAATCTGTATCCTACTTCGTGGCCTTCATCTGCTCAGCGACCTGAAGCAACAGCGCCAAGCTTGTCATGAAATGGGCTTCACGCATGAATTAATCCACCAATGGTTGTGGTGTTCTCTTACAGCTGGCTGTGCATGTTGTCATGCATCCCCGCATTGCGCTATTCCATCAGCCTAACCCGCCCCCCACAATCACTAACTTGTGTCTACTTCTGATTTTCAGCTCAACGTTGGTTTTATGAAGAAGATCCCACCCGGTGCCGAGGCCTCAAACATTCTGGTCGGCGAGGTCGATTTTCTTCAGATCCCCATTATTGCATTTATGCGGTTATCAAAAGCAGTGCTGCTCGGCGATTTGACAGAAGTACCAGTCCCTACACGATTCTTGTTCATTCTCCTTGGCCCGAAAGGTAACACGCAGAAGTACCACGAGATCGGGCGATCGATTGCGACATTGATGTCGGACGAAGTGTTCCACGACGTGGCGTACAAGGCAAAGAATCGTCAGGATCTTCTCTCCGGTGTTGATGAGTTCTTGAGTAATTGCACAGTGCTGCCACCTGGTGAATGGGATCCGACGATTCGGATTGAACCTCCGAAGAGTGTGCCATCACAGGTCAGTGAACTGCCTTTCAAAATATTTGGTAGGCCTACTTTCTTGCCTCTGAAGTTCTGATTGCCCATAGCCCTTTGAGCTAAAAAACATCTGGCCCAAGTCTTCCTCCCTCATGGACTTCAATTGTCATATCTTCAGGAGGCCAGACGAACGGAATCAACCCCGATGCCAAATGGTACGGCCCAAACAACGGAGGTGGTGGAGGAACATGGGGACCCAACATTAGTCAGAACGGGACGGTAAGTTGATCAAATGTGAGGCGGTCTAGGAAAACCCATCAGATGTTGCATTTGTTTGAGGAAAGTGTTAATGGCCTTGGTGAACCCGCACATTTCAATAGCTGAAATGTACTTCGTAACAGGTAAACAGTAGCAGATCAGTGCACACGCAATTTGACAGCCCTTGTTGATCATTCAGCAGCACCTGACGGGTTTTCCGTGACCGCCACGCACAGCAGACAGGTGGTCTCCCAGGCTGTGGACATTTCATACTGATCTAGTTCTGTTGAGTTTCATCGTGAAGCTTGGCCATGCTGCAAACAAAAACCAACCAGTAAAGCACAGATTTACTGAAGTATGTCTCAGGGGCCTATGGCCATTTCCTGATAAATGAGCAAGCCTTATTTTCTTCAAAAGGCCAAAACACCATGCTCATAGAAGACTATCATTCAGAATTCACAGAAGGTTCGTCTGACCATCCCACAATCTACGTTTTAGCCTTGATTTGACCTTCTCATACGGTTCTTTCAGGTTATTTGGCGGTTTGATTGACGACATCAGACGAAAGGCAGGATTTTATGCCAGTGATTTCCGAGACGCTCTCCACGTTCAAGCCGTTGCCTCGTTCTTCTTCTTGTTCTTTGCTTGTTTTACCCCAATCATCACGTTTGGTGGCTTGCTGGGTGACGCCACTGACCAGAACATGGTAAGTACCCCCTGCCTCGCGCCGAGCTTGACTCGTTCACATCGCAGTCTGTTCTTCTAGAAAATACCTGTTCCTTTCTTCTCTCCGTTTACAGGCTGCAATGGAGAGTATCCTCGCCGGTAGCATCTGTGGTATAACGTACGCCCTTGCGGCTGGACAGCCCCTGACGATCTTGGGTAGCACGGGACCGGTGCTTGTGTTTGAAACTATCACATATCACTTCTGCCAGTAAGTTTCGTTAGCTTTCATTTGTTGATAGTTTTGATGTCATCGCCGGGCATTTTACAGCCAACATGGCCGATTCTTTGCAGTCACGTGACCGTCAGTGAAGAACCTCAAAAGCTAGGATAATGATGTGAAAGGGTTTGAGACTGCACTGCAGTAAAAGGCAGTGACATTATTATTAAAACTCATCTGTCCCCAGAGTCCAGCAGACGGCATCTTCCGTCAAAGTTTCCTCACATCCTGTGGCACTGATTGAAAATTATTTGAAGAAATGTTGTTCTTGTCAACCATCTGAAGAATATTTCTTCAAATTTTTTCCAATTGACGTCCGATGCTTTGCGAAAAATTCATCAGAAGATGCAATCCGTTGAAACCTGGGAGTAGATGAATTAATAACACCATGGGCCGTATGCACCAAACGAAGATGATCTTGAACTCAGGTTAAGCCACAGCTTTACAATTGTTCAGGTTTGCCAGGGCATGATGTGACAATGGAAAAGTTGTGGCTCAACCTGAGTTCAAGATAATCCTAGTTGGTGCATACGACCCCATAAGTTTATCATATGTCGACGCTGAAAGGTTTAACATTGATTTGACCTTTATTTTCAGCGACAATTTTCTCGATTATCTCTCGTTTCGTTGGTGGATCGGCCTCTGGTCATGCATCATCCTCTTGATAATGGTAATGTTTGATCTGAGCGCGCTCGTCCGTTACATCACCCGGTTCACAGAGGAATCGTTTGCCGCTCTCATCTCCCTGATCTTCATCAAAGAAGCATTCGCGAAGGTCTTCAGCATCCTCGAGACCCATCCGATGAACTTTCACCCGGAGATACCGCTGAATTACGACGAATGTTACTGCGTCCCTGGAAACGGCACCAATTCCACCAACACCACGGCGGCGCCGGACGTGGGGTCAACACCGGCGACGCTCGACCTAAACTTCACTGTCATCTTGTCAAACATGACGAAGGAGGAATGCAAAGAAGCCGGTGGGGTAATGGAGGGGCCCGGATGTGACCTCCCTATCTATTATGATAACGTCTTCTTCCTCTCTTTGCTGTTATTTTTTGGGACATTTGTGATCGCCACGGCTCTGAAGGGAATCAGGAACTCACGGTTCTTCCCGACCATTGTAAGTTGACAAACCATTCAGCACCCTTTAACTCATCTGCCCCCACAGTAGCAGACGGCATCTTTCTGTCAAAGTTTTCTCGCATCCTGTGGTACTGATTGAAAAATATTTGAAGAAAGGTTGTTCCTATCAACCATCTGAAGAATATTTCTTCAAATTTTTTCCAATTGATTCCCCAGGATTTTAGAAAACTTTAACAGAAGATACCGTCTGCTCAAACCTGGGGGCTGATGAGTTAAGTGCAAGACCAATTTGATGAAATGGAAATGTGTAAAAAAATCTCAAGAGGTCCCGTTATAATTATGACCTCCACACACCTCGAGTGTGGAGGACATATTGATTTCGCAGGATTTCTTTCTTTCCAAGGATCTCTCCAATTTTCGGAGGTTTATTTCGCGTTTTGCAAAAACTACCGAATGGATCCCGCTGAAACTTGCTCACGACCTGTAAAAATATATTCCCCATCGGCCAGTGATTGGACTTGAACTTTCTCGCATTATTAACCGAGTTTGGGGCCGTTTTTGTTGAAAATTTTCCGGCTCGTTCATGCTCTCGGCCGCCATCAACAATCGCGTGACGTCACCAACGCAGAACAACGTCACGCTGGCTTGGCGCGCTACACAGCACGTGCTCATTGATTATGTTGATTTACGGTGTTCTATCGTTCACGCTGCCTCCCGCCTGCTTCTGCTTTTATGCAGTGTACAAAGTTTAGTTCCACGATTTGTCCGATACGAGCGCTGTGTTTTGCGTGGTCGCGTCGATTTTTCGTAGGGGTGGGCAGCCGCTCCTGCGTTCACGTGTTCAGCTGAGTTTTTCCCCGTGAGTTTACATGCTAGAAATATGGATGTTTTCCGTTGCTATATTCGACAAACTGTAATTTTTTCATCTGACGTACAATAAATCTCTGTTAGCAAGGAATAAACTGAGGCCAGACGCGAACTGTCTGAGATGCTTCTCTCCCCCGAACAAATAGTCCGATCTGACGTTCCTCGTGTGGCGCTTGCGATGACGTCATTTCAATGGAGGCAGGCGATCGGCGGAAATGGCATTTTTGTCAATTGCAACGACTTAACTGCGGTGAAACATAATGACACTTACATAATAAGATACCGGCTAGAAAGACAAGTCGATTGACGTATGTTTCATCAAAATCGGCCCAGGCATTTCGGAGCTAGGCTATCGTTGATAAACCTCGCGCCATTCGTTCAGAACATGCAGTGCAGAAGAAGCATGGAAGTGGAATGCGGCATGGTGGTTGGCACGGGCATGTCTGGCTGGAGTGGAGGTCATCAAATTCGCTATTCAGCGAATTTCACATTTCTAGTTATTATGTGACCTTCAAAAGCAAAACCAGGCACATGTCGCTCAGAAGTTCAGCCTAAACAAACTGAGACGACACCAGGAGAGAATGGAAGAAATAGATCGTTTCAGATTTCATATAGACAGACAATTATAGTAAAACTGACAAACATTTTTGTCTCAACCTGCCAAGCTAAGAGCAACATGTGGCTCTTTTTGCTGTGGAAGGTCACATATGTGACAAGTGCCCAGCAAAAGTAGGCACTTGTCACAGGTGATCATCACTGGTCATCAGTTTACACAACTATTATCACTGCTGTCCACTACTACTGTCAACCTACAGAGACGTACCGGTACATTTCAGCTGTTGTGTTGTAAGGCCGTTAACCGCTTCCTTGGTTGCGACATGCACCTACTTATTCAGTACTTTTGAAACTGCCGATGATTGAAGGGATTTTGACTGATATTTGTTTGTTCCAGATTCGAGCCACAATCAGTGACTTTGCAGTTGTAATTGCCATACTTGCTATGGTTGGACTTGATGCTGGTGTGGGGTTGAGGACACCCAAGTTGGAGGTACCGTCTGAATTCAGAGTAAGTATTGCCCTTAAAATGGGAGGAATGCAGATTTTCCTACCAGATATAAGTGCCCGGATGTAAGTTTCGAAGAAACACTGTTGGATCAAAAACACAGCCACCATCTTGCCTAAATTAGGTCATCACCATGGGAATTTCTCCCAGAGTGACAGATGATTGGTTCTCCCAACCCCAGTGGGGGAAATCACCATGACGATGACCTAATTTTGGCAAGATGGCTGCCAGCGAAACTCATCTATATCACTCAAGTCATGTATATGAATCAAGTTAGATCTCAATTTCACACATTTTAAAACCATATTTGGAATCATTTCTGAAATTTCTCTCCATCACAGCCCACAAAAAGTGGCCGTGGATGGTTTATTCACCCGTTCGGCCCGAATCCTTGGTGGACCAGCCTGGCTGCTATTCTTCCCGCTCTTTTGGCCACCATCTTGATTTTCATGGACCAGCAAATCACGGCGGTTATCGTCAACCGAAAGGAAAATAAATTGGAGGTTCGTATCTTTATGTTTCACATCAAAAGTAACGGTCTAAACTCCTCCCACAGTTTCAAACCGCTACCCACTACATTACCCGCGCTCTGAAACTGCTTCAGTTGATGTGATCCTCAAAGTATCACAAATAGAGGGCGTTAGCTGTCTGATTCAGGGAATCCAAGCTGGGGATCTGCCACTAGTATGAGTATATAGTGTACATTTTGTGTACGTACACGTATCTTAGCCAATCAGAAAGTGTGTTGTGGTGGTGTTGGTTAAATTGTGATGATGGCTTATGATTGACTCCCTCGTCAAACAGCGCCGTCTATTGATGATCCTTCACTTTTGGTGCCAGTCATGCCAGTGTTTAATGGGTCTATAGACGATTCTCGTATTTGCAGATCTGCGCACTTCCGCCGAAATCTCAACCAGAAACTCGATCTGAAACCGGCTGACGTGACGCCATCCATGATTCAGCAATCGTCGAGTCTGACGCAACGTCTTCGGCGTCACTGTCGTGGGGTTGTCTGCGTTACATCATTCAGTTTCAGACCGAGGTTGTGGTTGAGATTTCAGCGGAAGTGCACAGATCTTTGTCGTTTACGTCAGTTTGAGAACAGTCTATACCGATGGCCAGTTGAACACTGGGGGACAAGTGTATTAACAGCTAGGCATGTTCTGATCCGATTTCTTTACATTTCCAGAAAGGAGGCGGCTATCACTTGGATCTGTTCATCGTGGCGATTCTGATTGGGATCTGTTCCATCATGGGTTTACCCTGGTTCGTCGCCGCGACTGTCCTCTCCATAACCCACGTCATGTCCCTAAAGAAAGAATCCCAATGCAGTGCTCCTGGCGAGCGGCCGCAGTTCCTTGGTATCCGCGAGCAACGAGTGACGGGCGTTCTCATCTTTCTTCTGATTGGTTTATCTGTTTTGTTGACATTTGTGCTGAAGTTTATCCCGATGCCTGTGCTGTATGGTGTGTTCTTGTACATGGGTGTGTCGTCACTCAGGGGAGTCCAGGTAAGTGTCCCGGTAGCAGTGGTCATGGTAGAACCTGACAACCACATGTAAGGGCTGGCAACGCCACATACACAGATGTGACGTCACAGAGGCAACACGACTGACGTCATGTAACACGACTGACGTCATGTAACATAGCATGACAGCTGGGCCCGGTTGCACAAAACTCACGATAGCGCTAATTTGGTGTTAGTGCTAACTTTATGTTAAATGAAGTAAAAATCCATTGTCTTTTTACGTCATCTAACATAACGTTAGCACTAACACCAAGTTAGCGCTAACATGAGTTTTGTGCAACCCAGCCCTGGACATCAGGGCATGCCAAAAAAGAGATGGTGAGTTTGACACACTGTCAAACATAGATGCACTTGGGCTGAAGGGGTGAATGTCGTCCGCTCTGAATCCCAACCCCTGGCCCCTATCCCACAACCCTTGAAACCTGGTCGCCTGCCCCTGACCCGTAATGCCTACTCCTAATCCTAACCCTAACCCCTGACCCTAACTGGCAGCCATTACCCAAGATACTGGGTACCCTGTTCCATAGGATTAGACGACATTTATACCTTTTACTGCACTAGGCCTACCCCTGATGAATCTTTGAAACAGAACAATATTCAGCACTTTGTATCTTAAATGTCATCTTTTTCAGCTGATCAACCGGATATTGCTCATGTTTATGCCACCCAAGTACCAACCGGACTACATGTACCTACGCAACGTGGCCGTCAAACGGGTCCATATCTTCACCCTTTTCCAAATACTTTGTTTGGCTGTCCTGTGGACGATCAAGACCATCAAGTCCATATCGATTGCGTTCCCGGTGATGGTAAGTCATGGCCTTGCTAGTCATCAAAACACTCATAAACTTTGATATAATAAACCGAAGTCGTCGTCCAGAAATTTAGCAAATTTTCGACCCCAACGGGGGTCTTCTTCAGGCTGGCACTTTCAAGTCAAGTTACCAGAAGTATGAAAAAAAACTTTGAAACAGATATTGTGGTTTTGTAAATAATCCTACTTAACTCATCTGCTGCCAGAGTCCAGCAGATGGCATCTTCGGTTGACATTCGTGACCCGCTCCAGCAAAAGTAGGCACTTGTCGCAGGTGATCATCATTGGTCATCAGATTACTCAACTATTATCACTGCTGTCCACTACTATTGTCAACCTGCAGAGACGTACATTTCAGCTATTGTGTTGTAAGGCCGTAACCCTTTCCTCAGTTGCAACATGCACCTAACTGCTGGAGCAGGTCACATTTTCTCACATCCTATGGTATGGATTGAAAAATTTTTGAAGACCAATTGTTCCTATCAACCATCTGAAGAATATTTCTTCAAATTTTTTCCAGTTCATTTCCAAGGATTTTAGAAAACTTCAACAGAAGATACCGTCTGCTCAAATCTGGGGGCAGATGAGTTAAGGGGGTCTATGGATTGAAAAATTTTTGAAGAAAGGTTGTTCCCGCTAACCATCTGAAGAACATTTCTTCAAATTCTTTCCAATTTTTTTCCAAGGATTTTAGAAAACTTTAACGGAAGATACCGTCTGCTCCAACCTGGGAGCAGATGAGTTTAGGTGTCTGTGTCCTGTATTGAGTTACACTGCATGTTTTGTTTCCCGTCTTTCAGGTGCTCGCCATGTGTTTTGTGAGGAAAGGTCTCGACTACATTTTCACGCAGGAGGAGTTGAAGTGGTTGGATGACATCATGCCTGAGACGCACAGACGGGCGAAGGATGAGGAGGAGAAGAAAAAGAAGGAAGAAGAGCTTGAAGGAGAGGTGAGTAAAGAAAGATAGATGAATTTTCAACCTGTATCATCCCACAAGTCTGTGAATGTATTCGATTTTTCCATCAGGGCCAAAGCCAAAGTATTGGCCCTGGTAAGTATGGAAGAGGCCATCTCAAGCTACTCATGTTCCTCACTTGGATGGGGTCTTTTACTTGTCCTTGCAAAGGAACAAGGTACAAGGCACCATGGCTTACTGTCCCATGCAACAGATGTGAAGACCCAGGAATGATTAATCCCATATGGCCCGGGCTGGATTCAAACCGGGGACCTGCTGACAAGTCTGTGAATGTTCACAAGTTGGCAGTTTACATGCATGTAATGGACAATTTTAATCAGCCAGCATGTATGTTCCTTTGGAAATTTCCACGCAGCAATGTTACGTATTGGGCTCAGTCTTGGTGGAGAGAACAGCTAGGATATTTCTATGCACTATGTTTCCAGTTAGAAGCATGACTACGATTGTATTTGCACATAGAGGTATGATTATTTGAGTTGAACACACCCGCATGTTGCGGACTCCGTTCATGTGTTGTTAGATCTCCTCATGTGTCCTGACCGTAATGTTACCTGTTATCTAGGCTTCTTCCAAGGCGCTCGAATTAACCCAAGGCGGCGAAGTCGAAATCCCGTTGAGCGACGGAAACGTCATGAGTATCCCGGTGGAGAAGATCGTGTATAAACCAGACACACAGACGATTAACATCTCTGAGGAGATGGCGAAGACGGCCGTCTGGCGTCAGCTGGTCAGTAACGCAGAGAAGGAGAAAACGGGCACGAGAAAACCGAAGAAAAGGTGAGGACTTTCCAGCAATAAATGTGGCGTAGATCATGTAATGTCCACCCAGTAAATCAAACTGACCCAGGAAGTTATAGATCCCTGTTCATGTTGCATTTAGTTGGCACCGTGTTATCGCTCTTAAATGTCTCAAGGAAATATGGCATGGTCTCTGGGCTGTATGAACACTGCATGCCACAGTCACAACAAGTTGCAAAAGTGTTCTTGAGATCTTAAGATCTGTGTCTCAAGTGGAGGAGCACCTTAAGATCTGTGTCTCAAGTGGAGGAGCACCGGTAGTACCCTGGTGTTGAACTAACTTTTTTATTATTGCTTTTGGGAAACTCATATACTAAGGATAGATGACCCCTGATGAGATACTTTCATTTTGGGGGTTGTTTTTTTGGTTGCTATGGTAACGGTGGCCATATTGGATTTTTGGGAATTCATCTTGGTTCACAAATAACTCCATAACTGTATGAGATATTGTAAAAATTCTTTCAAAAATGGGTTCCTGACATCAAAATCTATGCAATATGCTGTTTTCATGTAACAAAATGTGTTTAGTTTGAAGTTTGTAGCATTTTCCCCAAAATATTGTGAATTTTCCCCATTCCCGTTACCATGGAAACCACCATAAAACCCTTACCACAGAGGTGATTTTATTCCAGCTTGCTTGTTGCACTCACTAAAGTCTAGGGAAGATCCCCTCCAAATTTGAGCCAATTCCATTGAGCCAATCAAAAGTTATTTAGTAACTAATTTTGATTCTGAGGCAAAAATCCACTTTTGAGAAAAACAATGTTGAAAGATAACAAATGTCAACGTCAAGTAACTGTCAAGTAACTTACCCAATGAATGAAGCATATTGAAAGAATGATGTCTCTCTTGGTATTTACAAGTCTTTAGCCAGTTTTGAATTTCCCGCACAGATATCAGCTGACTTTTGACAATTATTGTCATTCAAATCATGACATTCGCTCCCAAAAACGGAACCCGGAAGTTTACAGGAAGTTTTCCACTGCGCATGCGCATGCTTTACTACGCATGCGTCAAGTCAACAAAAGAGCAATCGATTCAATTTGCGCATGTGCGGTGGTCTATAGAGCATGCGCAGTGGTAAATAGGCCATCATACATTATGTAAATGAGAATTTCTTCGAATTTCCCGGATGTCTGTGGCCATATAAGGAAATACTCGGCGTGTTGCCGAAGTTGATTCGGTTCTAGTCGGAAAGAACAGGCTTCTAGGAACAAAATGGCGGTTATTTTGTTGCGATCGGTGGAGGATTTACGGAGATAATGTGGCTTTTTTTAGGGTGATTTATCTGCTAAAATCCACAAAATTTCATCAAAACAAAAAGATATGGGTAATAAACTTCACTTTTTTTCGATATTATGTGACTTTGATGATAAAATCTTTGTGATATTTATGAAGTTTGATGGTTGCCACGTCCAAAAACATTAAGTTCCCAAGGTCGAAAAATTTACCGATTTCGATGATTCTTACACCCGCGTACTGGTGCTCCTCCACTTGAGACAAAGATCTTAAGGTGCTCCTCTACGTGCAAGTTTTCTCGCACTAATTTGCTCTCTATGGGCTACTCAACGGTAGTAAAAGTAATCTCCGGACTTCGCAAATTTTCGGGGTCTTCCTCAGGCACTTTCTATAGATGTGTACCGAAAATTGCAGACGACGTGACGTGACGCTGTAGTGCATCCAACACATGCTGATGCATTGCGACGTCACTGACGCCATGTAAACATGGTCCGCAATTTATGGTACATGACTATAGTAGAGATTCCAGAAGTAAAATGGGCTGCTCAACCATAGAAAATTATGGGCAGTTGTTTGCGTCATTGGTCTGAGTAAATCGTGAGGAAACCAACAATGTAAGTTACCCATTGAGAGCCAACTTACAGGAGAAAGCTTCCATATGGGGGAGCCCTTCACATTTTGCGGTGTTGGCCTTCTTTCTTGATATCATTCTTGTCTCTCCCTCCATCGCAGGCATCACCGCCATCATCGTTCAAACAAGAAAGTCCCCGAACCACTCATCGAAACGATCGAGGAGAAACGTCTATCGAATGTGGATGAAGACGACGCTGGCATCGTGCTGAATCTGTCGCCGAAAAAGACGAAGGAAAAAGGTCGCGATGAAGAGATGCAACAATTAATGTCGGCGCCGGAAATAATCGTTGACCCACCGTCGGGCTCGAGTTCGCCGACGCATGAACAGGACAGTATAGTATAATGGTGATGACTCCTAGTGACGCATTTGTACATAGGTTTTAATTAGGACAGACCTTCATTTAGCAGTTACTGTTTTCTGTATAGTAGGGAAATTTGGTTCGAAACCTGGGGACTTTGTGCCGCCAAATGAATCTGACGCCGCAGGCCGAGTCAACGTACCGGTAATCTTTTTGCAATAATCTCATGGATTAGACAGCAATAAGTTGATAAAAATCACCAAGAACAAATCCTCGTGGGAAAAAAACGGAGGCAAGAATCGTGGTGGGGATGAAATTAGAAAATGATGGAGACTTTTGCAGTGTTTGGTCTCGAGGAGAGCCTGGTGTTGTTCTTGGCGTGCACGAGTCCCTGGGTCATGTGATGTGAGAGTTGCTGCAACGCGTGGAATTTTATTTTCTGGGAAAGTTAAGTTCACTGTATAAATGAAGTTTGTACATACATTTGTACTTAAAATATTTGTGGAGGTGAGTGGGCCGTGGTATGACCGGCCGTGGGGCTGTAATATAGTGAAGATCAAAATTAGAAAACATAAAAAAAGTCGAAAATTGTTAGATAATGGTAAAAAAAGTTTTTTTGCGGAGGATGAAACATTTCCTTCAGCTTTTTAGTCAAACTTGTAAATAATGAATTTGGGGATTGCTGTTAGGGTTTTCAGAAAAGTTCACGTCATTCTGACCTTTTGACCCTCCTTCACTGGAAAAATGGACTTTCCCATGTTAGGATACAGAATTGTATGGTTGAGTCCATTTCTTGTTGTTGAGGGGTGACAAGCTGAAGATAAGGTTCATGTTATCTTGTAAAATGTTTCACTTGATGTGCTGTAGGTAGTTGGGAAAGTTTATGTTTTTTATGCAGAACTTTGTAATTTAATGATGTATATATTCTGTGATGTTGAAAACTCTGGGGTGCTTGATGAACTCAACGTGATATTGCGGATACCTGACTGGGTCCGCGAGGGCTTCGTGTTTGTTGTTTTAGTGAGCAGGTCTACCAGGACACAATCTGTTTTCAGGATTTAGAATTTCTGTTGAAACTGACGGAGTTAAAGCCGCACAGTATAGACAGGTGGGTTATAATCGGTGAGCATAGTCTCGGTCACCCAGGCGCTGTTTCGAGTGTGGAAATCTGTTAATGCAGTACTGTGGAATGAAACGGCTGGCTGCGCAAGACAACACACAGCATTGGGGATTCCCCAAGGTGATTCCCCGAACCTCGATACAGGATAATGCTATAATGTGTGGTTCTATGGTTCTATACATTACGCACGCCTGTAAACGAGGTTGCACTAAAATTCGGCCGAACTGGAAGTGATTAGCTGTGCATACTGTGTGGCCTTAAGAACTTGCGATGAGGCACTGGTGGGCCTAACGGTATGTTCAAAGGGGGGGGGCTTTTCACCTACCAGGTTTAACTGATGCTACATTGAATGTAACCGTGTTTAGGTATGGAATGTCACGACAGTTTGAGATTACAAGGAATATCACATCAAATACTGCCTCTACCGCTTGATAAGTGCCATGTTCTTGTAATTTCTGCTCTCTGTGACCTCATTTCGGTGATTTTTTTGACGGCATCATCTTCATATGCTGGTCACTCTGTCATTCTAGTCTATGTCTCAATGTCCCCACATAACTTTCCCGAAAACCAGGCCACACAGTTTATTTTTCTGACAATTGGGAGGCCCCGTTGAAATGTTGACAAATGGTGATGTACAGGTAGTCTTGTAATCCTGCAGTCTTCCTGCTTTATTCTCCGTAGGATTTTTTTCTCATCTCTGAAAGTGTAATTAATTGTGACCTGTCGCCACAAAACCAGTACTAAGTCGCTCTGAAGTTGGCAGGTTGAGACCAGCGTTTTGTCAATTTCAGTAGGCCTAGGCGTATTGTCGGTCTTTTGTAAAATCTGAGTGATTACATTTCTTCCTTTATCTCCTGAGTTATTTTGGTTCATCCTGGTTCATATCCTGGGCAACTTAAGACAGGTTTTGCTGTGACGGGTCACAATTTGTGTCTGTATTCAGTCATTAAAGAAGGTTTCCAAATCCATTCATGTATGGAGTGAGCCAACAATGGATCTGGTCATTCCCATGGTAACAAGTGCTCCGTGATCATAAATTGTCGATGGATGACAATAACCCTTTAAATCTGCATCGTTGAAAAAGCAGGTCGTCAGAATCTCGAGATTGTTGTACAACTTCAGATCCTGAACGTTCCTGTCAAGTTGAGCAGTGATTGTGGGGGGGGGACATTTGAATTTTCATTGTTTGTCATCGTACAACCGATTAGAGGGCAAACGATGTTGAACATCAGCTTCCGGTACAGGTTTTATCAATCAAATGTTAGGCCAAGAATCCATTCATGTGAATTTTGAGCAGTGTGATGTTGCAGCCATTGTTTCTTTCCTCCATGTTGATTATAGACAAAGGATGCAACATCGCACCGCTCAGAATTCGCGTGAATGCTTATTGTATCCCACTGTTTATAATGTTGATCAACAATCATTGAAATCAGTCAACAGACGTGACTCAGTCAGTACCCAAGCAGACGACAGCAGTGATTGTTGTCGTAATGAACGTGTTTGACACACAAAGGTAAATGACTGAGTTGATATGAGTACCCACCGATAAACGCAATGAAATCTTGATGTCTGATTACTATGGAGGCTATGCACGTGACGTCATCAGCGAGGTGACGCCATGTTGGATGGAACGTTGTGACATGCTGACGCAGTGCATCTGACCACGTGCTCCGTCCATTTTCCATCCAACACGTGGCGTCAAACCCATTGATGATGTCATTTGGTGACGTCAGTGCATAGCCTCTATACACTTTACAGCTACAGTTACTATAGTATTTGCATGTAAGTGAAAGGCTGGCCTAGTGAATGAGTTTGGCCGATTGATTTTGAGTCTAGAGGCCTGTGGTGATAATATAGACCTTTCCAACAAAGATGGTGGCCTACAAGTTCTCCCACATGACGTCCGCTTGACCAGCTTGGCGTGCCAGCGGCCATTGAATGGTATTAAGCTTCTGACGTCATATGGTGAGAACTGTTAGACCGCCATCTTTGTTGGAAAGGTGTAGGCCTATATAATAAGAAGACAAGACGGGTCACATAATTTATTGTTAGACGCCTGATTTCACGTGTAAATAGGTCACATTAGCTGATTATTGAGCACTAAGATTCAGAAGAAGTTGTCAAAATTACCGTAGTGTAAGTTAAGATTTATTGTGTTGATTTTTGATCAAGGGTTGTGATTTGATTTGGGTGTGTTAGTCGTGCCATAGTTCAACTTGTATAATATCTAGGCAATTATGGATTAATTTTTGCAAGAATTGCAGTTTCCAAGTCCGTACAGTTTAAAGTTTGGGATATGGGTGTGTGGGTGGGTGGGGAATTGATTGGCATTGTCTTTCAAACGTGCATGGCTGAATGAACTGCAGAATTATAGTTAAAATCAAAGATATCTTGTCAGATTTATCGCAAAGTTGGTCACCAGAGTCGATCGAGGAACCTGCAGAGCTACTGGTGCTGGGAGGCGCTGTGACCGGTTGTATCTCCTCTTCGATGTCTCGTCCATGTTTTGCTGCGCAGGGACGTTGTGACACGACATTATGCTCTGTCTTTTTGTACGACCACTCACAGTGCCACCCTGTCGCAATTAAAAAAAAGCTGTGCGGGTTGCTCATTGGAAGACCAGGGCCGACTGCACAGAAAGTCCGATAGTGCTTTCGGTGCCTGTCGGCGGTTTACCGGTAGTTAATGGGAAAATGTGTTATAACGAACTGCCGATTAGGCGCCGGTAGCACTATCAGACATTTTGTGCGGTCGGCCCTGGAGTATGAACAGAGGTGTTGATGTCATTGGTAAAAATGACCTCGATATCTCAGCAGGATGTTCAAAGCACTGCTAGGTTACTGTGGCATTATGACAATCTTGTTCAAGTCTGAAGGCCAAGGTAATGCAGTGT
Source organism: Notospermus geniculatus (assembly GCA_002633025.1). NCBI lineage: Eukaryota > Metazoa > Nemertea > Pilidiophora > Heteronemertea > Lineidae > Notospermus > Notospermus geniculatus. The sequence goes on from NMRB01001365.1 coordinate 101,942, forward strand.
TAGTTTTGAACGAGGCCTCTTGCAGCTTTACATGTTTACAATCAGGTCAAGGTCATAGAATCAGGTGCTGCTTAGTGTACATATCATAGAGTGTCACTTAGATCTCATTGCTGGGTGCCAGGTCTAAGTTAAAGTGCTGAAAAGAGCTGAATAGTGCTGAATAGATGATTCTCGAATTCGCAGATGTGTGCACAGCTGCCGAAATCTCAACCGGAACCTCGATCTGAAACCGCGTGACACTGACAGGATACAATCCATGATTCAGCTGTGGTGGACTCTGATGCAACGTCTTCGACGTCACTGTCGTGGGGTGTCTGCGTCAAGTCATTCAGTTTCAGACCGAGGTTATGGTTGAGATTTCGGGTAAGTGCACAGATCTTTGTCATTTACGTCAATTTGAGAAGAGTTCCATAGGGTTTCCATACTGCCAGATATTCTTAATATATTCAATGATTTAAAATTTCTCGCACGTTTCATATCTCACTGTCTTTTGCTTCTAGAGAATGACATAGGCCATGTTGTATGAACAGAAACCCCTAATATTAAGTCCCAGTAGAGTGTATACATGTATTCCATGATCTGACCTCAGTAGGCCTAATGCACATGTTTACGGGTTTTCATCTAGATGTATTGAAAAATATTAAGCCGTGTTTTGTTGCACAAAGCACTCGTAAACTGAGACTTGAGCCGACACTGCAGTCCATTCATATCTTATCTATCCAAGGTTGTTTTCCCGACTTCGTGGCGAGTAACAGACTGTCATCATTGCGATGTGATGTGCGTTATTGTTGGTATTAAAAACGTGGTAATTAATTCTGATTTATGTGATCGCACCTGTGTATGAAACAGTTGCGTCATGTTAGATTGAAGAACATTTACAATAAATGATGAAAATCAGGCAAGTGTGTGTCGTTTCTTTATACCGGTAATAATAATAGGGACTTTTGGCAAGGCTCCGTATCATCAATCCGTATCACGTATGACGTATGACTTGGATAGAATATGCATTAGCTCGATACGTCATACGTGATACGGAGCGATGATACGGAGCCTTGCCAAAAGTCCCTAATATCACTTTAAAGCTTCATAACCCTTGTGGATTGTAGTATAGGGATAGGCAGCCGCCCCTTTTAGGACCCCCGTGTGTAACCCCCGTGGATTTAGTATATATAGTTAAGCATGCGCGAGCATCGCTCTTCTTATGGCGTGGCTTTAGGGCATGTGCATGCCTGCACCTCTGTCCGCCATCCACTATGATTAACAGTTGATTGTACCTCCCCCAGTTCAAGGTGGCCACCAAGAATAACGATGCAGAAGATAAAGAATAAAAGAAGAATATGAAAACAGAACCCAAAGGATCTTCGGCTTATAATATGGCGTGGAGTCCACAGGTGTTTTTTTCCTATTCGCCAGGCTTATTTTCGATTTATTGGACGGACCCAGGACATTTTTTGGAGGGACCGAAAATAGCTTCCGACCGAAAATTAAGGCGTTTTTTTCCTATTCGCCAGGCTCATTTTCGATTTATTGGACGGACCCAGGACATTTTTTGGAGGGACCGAAAATAGCGTCCGCCCGAAAATTAAGGCGTTTTTTCCTATTCGCCAGGCTCATTTTCGATTTATTGGNAAATCTTCGTCTCTATCACAATACCCAACGCCAAGACAAAACCGATGAAGGTACTTAGCCCTGCAATACAACAATTAACAATTAGTGGCATATAATCATGTTGATGAGACAGAACGTTCAGGTTTGAGTGGTTTTCCACTCTTGCTGCACAATTTTCACAGGCCTTGCCATCCTCCAACTGCAGGGATTTCGTCTCGCTGCTCTTCACACACTCCCCTGAAGAGGATTGGAGTGAGACCAAAGCCCTGCAGTTGGAGGATGCAGGTCTTAGGATATATGGCAATTCTGTCAGGTCCTGGAACCATAAGCCTGCCGCACACAAGTGCAATTCTGTCTCCGACGTTGCCTTCATAGGAGTTTTTGTCTCGGCATCCTGTCACCGCAGACGGTGTGTCAGCTGCAGCACACGATTGCAAATTTGTCTGCTGTTGATGCGGCTTGACGTAATTCCGTCATGTTTGATCTGGGTTGGAGGCTAAAATATCCATCTCCACCTCTGCCTCCGGTTACTACGATGACATTTGCATGTAGGAGGCAAAAAATCTCCGAAGTTGGAGGCAAAATTGCACTCGTGTGCAGCTCACTTTATTCACAAAGCGCCCGTAACTTGAAGGGAATGCAAATCCTTTGTCAAGCTGCCAGTAAACAATAGGTTGTCCACAAATGGACAATAGATGATTCTCGAATTCGCCGATGTGCGCAAATCCACCAAAATCGCAACCAGAACCACGATCTGAAAGCAGCTGCCGTGACGCAATCCATGATTCAGCAATGGGCGACTCTGACACAACGTCTTCAAAGTAGGCCTACTGTCGTGGGATTCTCTGCATCACATCATTTAGGTTCAGACCGAGGTTATGGTTGAGATTTCGGCGGAAGTGCACACATCTCTGTTGTTTACGTCAATTTGTGAATTTTCTATAGTTTACGCACTCCTGTAAGTTACGAGAGCTTCGTGAATACGGATATGGATATATGCTGTGTTCACATTGTCGCTTAAAACGGGTTCGAAAACGGTTTAGACAGGTTAAAACGCTTTGCGTTCACATTAAAAACGCTTTTAAACCGTTTTAACTAAACCGTTTTCGAACCTCCTCCTGAGCTGGTCTCGAAACGGTTCTAGTTAAAACGGCACACAGTCTGAACACACTAAAACAATTTAGTACAGGTTACCGAGAAGCTGCGTAATGTGGCGCATGCGCATATCTTTACGTGTGGATCAAAACCAATTTCGTTCCAATGGCCGTTAGTTCCATCCCATATTTTATGATGGCTTCAACGGAAGAATGGAGAAGTTCGGGTCATGGATTCTAGTAATCAGTTGTTTGTGCCTTTTGTCATTCATTGTCATTTTTAAATGAATTTAAAATTTAAAATGAATTTAAAAATTCATTCTTCTCATCGCATTATTGTGTCGTCTTTTCTACATTCTGGCATGATCTCGCTTCCTCAGATAGGTCAACCATGCCTTTAAAAAAACAAATTTGTTGAAGGCAAACATCGGAGGGGGGGTGTTGGTAAAGCTCCCCGAGCTTCCTCGGGGAAGCGAGAGAGCGTTCGGAAAGGTATGGCAGGCTGCTCACGGAGTCGCTCATTTGAGGAAACTCCCGGCATGCATTTCTTTTTCTTCCCAAGTCGGCATGCTGATTGGCTACGACTGCATCGGCACAGTAGTACCTTTCCCCGAGGAAGCGCAAATATCGTTCGGAAATTCGCCTTCACTGGGCATGCTCACATTGCCCGAGAGAAATGCCAGAAAATTCCTCGGGGAAGATTTCCGAACATGCTAATCGCGATCGCATTAATTCAAGAGATGGAAACAATCATTTTTATTACCCACAATTCATCAAGCTGAAACCACCACTAGAGTTCGACATGTACGGCATTTTGGTTCCCGAAAAGCTAAGGGAGACCAGTTGGCTAAAACGGTTTAAGTAAAACGGTTTCGAAACGGCTTCTGCAATGTGAACACAGCAATAGGCTAAATGTGAACGGGAAGCGTTTTAGTTACAAAACGGTTTAAGTAAAACGGTTTCGAAACCGTTTCTGCAATGTGAACACAGCATTAAAGATGCGTCTGCAGTGACCCTTACCATCTGAAATTACCGGTTTACTCTTCATCTTATGTCCAATCCAGAACTTCGCAGCAGCCAGACACAAGCATATCACAGAATTAGTCACAGCTATGATCCACAGTACGGGACTCTGAAATAGAAGTAGGCCTACAATGAGTACGTTTGAAGAGGAAACCAAAGTCAATCAACAGAGAAAACTTCTACAGTCAGGAAGGCAAAACTTGCTCTGTCACTCGAGACGAGAGAGTTGAATCTGCAGCTCAGAGGTGACAGGCACAAATGTCTACACTTCACCACTCTGACTACCCTGTCAAGTACGTACTTACCTTGGATGGAAGCTCACCGAGGAGAAGGTCATGAAGAGATTTGGCGAACGTGGTCACGAATGAGAGAAGGAAGAGAATGGCAAGGCTAAGACAGGCACTGAAAGAGAGAAGGGTAAAAAGAATGAGAGGGCTGTCATAGAATGCTTTATAGTCCGGCAACATCTTAGCGCGACCCATTGGAATGCGGAAGTCATGAAATGTGAATTGTCTCACCGTCGTTCTTTTTTATCGGAATCCAGGCTGTCCTTCGCATGGTATCTCCAGATAACCACACAAGATAACGCACAGTCCAACAAGGAATCGATCTGAAAACAAGGAAGACATAGGTGCTGTGGTCGATCTAGTGATGAGAGAGTGTAAATGGGCAATCTCAGCCTCCCAGAGCAGGGGTTTTTACCTCTTCATCCACTCACACAAACTTTGTGTGGGAGTGTATGAAGAGGAGCGAGACCAAAACCCTGCTATTGGAGGATAGGGCATCTGGTCCCACTTCCTGGTCAGGGGCAGGGTTTGAGTCAGTGCCTAGGCCTACACCACAAGAGCCACATTTGAGCAAACAAGGTGACTCTCAATGGCCGGGGCTGTATTCCAGGCAGCTGAATAATAGAGTGACACTCCACTTCTGGCTGAGGGGCTGCCAAATGTAAGAAGTGGATTTGGATCCCACTGTTTACGACAATGCCAATACTAGCATTCTATCAAAATCTTCCCAGTCCCTGAATTGCATATGAAGAAAGTTCTGCTACAAATTCAGGGTTCTCCACTGGGTTTGAAACAGACTGGGTGCTGGTGACGTCACACGATTACTGATATCAGAAGCCGCTGTCGCACGCGCGTCCTCAGGGGGGGTCTGGGGGCCTCCCCCAGAAAAATTTGATATCTAGAAGCCCTGAAATGCAATTTCCCAGCATTTCAGAACGCAAATCTAGCTCCTGTTGGTGCTTGGAAAACCTCAGTGTTATTTAAAGTGAATTATTTTGACCGGACGGCAGTTTTTTTGACCGGGCGGCGGATTTTTAGACCGGGTGCTGAGATCAATCCTGCGTTTTAGAACGGGTGCCGCGCCCGTTCTGTTACACTAGTGGAGAACCCTGAAATTTGATCTTGTTATACATTGTATTGTAATACGTACAGCAAATCCATAACATGCTGCACTGTTTTCAAGAATAGCTACAACTGAAACAAAGATGGAATAATACTCTAGGAAGTGATAAGGAACATGGATCATGGTTTGTCACTCCGTGGACACTGGGCTAAAACACTATTTAACTTATAGCGTGTTCGGAAAGCTTCCTCGGGGAGGCTCGGGGAAGCGGGAGAGCGTTCGGTAAGGTATTTGGCAGGCTGCCAAGGCTTCCTCGAGCCTGGCCGAAGTGAGCGACTCGCCGAGTCGCTCACTTGGGGAAACTCCCGGCATGCATTTCGTTTTCTTTCCAATCCGACATGCTGATTGGCTAAACGTGGAACATTTCACGCCTGCAACCCACAGTAGTACCTTTCCCCGAGGAAGGGCAAATATCGTTCGGAAATTTGCCTTCACTGGGCATGCTCACATTCCCCGAAGCTCGGGGAAGAAATTTCCTCGGGGAAGCTTTCCGAACACGGCCATTTTGCTGCTGCAACAAGTACATATCTGAGTTATCCACGGGCAAATCATGGAGGCTCTAGAAATCTCTACGCAGGGTTTCCGCCAGAGGGTAAAATGGGTAAAATTCCGTACCCTTAAATTTTTCCAGGGTATGGATCCGTACCCTCAAAAACGTTGGGTAACCATTTTTCCATGAAGTGATATTACCGGCGCGGGGATTTTTTGCTTCAACATACGCCTAAAATGGCACCAAACATCGTTTAAAACCTTTAAAAAAATCAGAAAAAAAATTCAAAAAAAAATTTTGTTTGAAAAAAAAAATTTTCAAATTCTTTTTTTGTCCGTACCCTCTTTTTTTCTGGCGGAAACCCTGCCATCTATGGTTGACAATCGGAAATTCACTTCATTCAGTCATTGCCCAATCACGTCCAGTCCGGCATGTACCAGCAACATTACGCACTTGAGCAAGTTTTGTCTCGCTACCACCGGCAGTCGTGAGATTGTACTCACCAAATGTTGCTCCACCGAGTATGATTGTTGCAACAACAGAGACGTAAGTCACAATAAGGGCGGCCTTCCTGAGATCAGTCAGACATGTCTTCCTGGCTTCACTGGTCCGTTTTTCTGGAAGGGATCATGACAGATGGTTCAACAGACAAGACAGCACTAAGATCAGTCTTCAGAGTTTATATTTAAGTATAAGACACTCAGTTATGTTTGTTATACCTTGGAGGAATTCCTCCAAGGTTATACACTGACTTACAGATCTGTGATTTTAGTTGGGGACCATGTTTACAAATTGGGAAAAATGTGTGCCCAGTTTGAAGGCCGACTGCTTCGCACTTATCTATCCGTTTGAAACATTTCAACTACCATTGAGAAGTCAAGAATCTCTAGTTTTTAAATGTCTAAGCAGTTTGAAAGTAGACTTAGGGACCTGGCCGCAATCACCATGGAATTCAATCATTTGAGCCTCAAAAGTTTGCAATTTCACGCCAACAGAGTTATGTCGTGGGCGCCGCTGACGTGACATGACGTCGTCCTTTGACGCAGTGGTCCCCAACTAACGTCACGGATCTGTAGTCTTGATTTCAGTTTCTAACTGTCAATGGCGAAACCGCTGATAGAAGCCAAATGACATCAGCCAATATGTCCTAGAGAGTTTCTGCTATCCTGTTTCCGTGATCGAGATCAGGATAGCGATTACGTCGTTGCCCGTTTTCGATCTCGACGACGTGACCCATGCGTTTTGCGATTCTGCTCTCCCGAACCCCTACGTCATGACGTCGTGCATTGCAAGTTGCCTCCCCCATTCGAACAGCGAAACTGACATCCCAAATTCTCATCAAAATACAGGCAGATTGCCATGGAATATATTACTGTTTGTAATTTTTACAGGATCTAATATACTGAGTGCAATGTCTGGCAGCATGATTCTCAAGTTTGAAGAGGTTAAAGAAGTGAAATTGAAGTAAACTTTATGTCGTTTGACATTTACGAGATACAGTCGATTTATCTCGGAACCCGACAACGGGATTGACCAAGTTTATGCAAGCAACGATGACGTCACGTCATTTTTTGATGACGCGATGCTACGAGATCTCGATCTCGGATACGGGATAGCATTCGAGATCCCGATCTCGATCTCGGATACGGGATAGCATTCGAGATCCCGATCTCGGATACGGGATAGCAGAAACTCTATAATTCTGCCCATATTCGAGAACAGGATATACGCTGTTGTTTGGAGTCCAACCTCGCCACGACACTCACCAGCAACCTAAGGCCCCTATTACATAGAAGTATACAGTATACGAAAACGCCGATTAACAATGGCGTCACGGTCGTGAATCCATTTGAAGCCTTTGTAAACCGGCGTTTTCGTATACCGTATACTTCTATGTAGTAGGGGCCTAAACTAACCGCCACTAAGCAGTAGTGTCTCAACCATGGTGTTCACTAGCTTGTTTGCCAGCTTGCATCGAAATATTCAAATTTATTTCAGGTGCATGAACATATTATAGACATTACTGTATGCTAATTAAAATAAATGGCCAGGGAAGCCATGAAAAAGTTTCATCATGTTTGCCACCTGCGTCTTGGTCCATAAACAATGCCCTCACCATTACTGAACTCGTACGTTTGTCATTTATGTTTGGACACCAGATGTTTCATATGGATGGTTTAACACAACAAAACTATTAAATGCTAATGGATTTGTAATCTTGATGCAGCCAGCTGGCGATATTTTTTATCAACATCCGATCTCCATATGCAGGCCTTTCCGTTTGACGGGCGCTAAAATGTGCATGTGCCTCGCAAACAATAGAATTTCTATTGCTTGTGAGGCGCATGCACATTTTAGCGCCCGTCAAACGGAAAGGCCTGCATATGAAATATTCTGATAAAACAGGTCAAGTATGGAGAGCTTCCTAAGGAGGATTTTACAGGTTCTGCCCTGGGAGAACGAAATTTTGCGCTGGGAGCATTTCACTCACTGAAACCTGAATCAATGAGTGACTGAATCGAGACTTCACAGAGGTTAGGCCTACCTCTGGAGGTTACCCCAATGTACCCCCCTATTATCAGAAGCCCTTCTCAAAAAAAGAACATAGGCCTACCTTCCTTCTTGATTTCCTTTGAGTCAAGAGCCAGTAACGCAATCTGCTGGCCATCATCATCTTTATCTTTCACCATCTTTTACTTGAACTTGACGACATTCTGGCTGAAATTGAGAATCAAGTCGTCAATAGACAAAACCACAAATGGAATTCAGAGAGTATCAACATCACGCCATTCACATAACATGGACCTAACCATGGGCATCGCCAGGTTTTCTGAAGAGGTGGATTTCTTAAAGGAGGGATGTAGCCCCGCCAGCTTGCGTGGCCCTTGCCCTGACGGGAAGTCTGGGGGCCTCGCCTAGGAAAATTCGAAAATCTAGATGCTCTGAGACGCATTCTGGGGTATTTGCAATTGGCCCTGCCCTCAACGACGCTGATTTGTATGCGAGGGCAATGTTCGCCAAGGGGGGGGGGGCGTTTGCACCCCCCCCAACCCTCCCTGGCGACGCCCATGTTACATTGTATATCAAGCATCCACAAACAACAGAAGTGTCAAGAACATGGCATGTAGGTCTGACACTTCCTGCAGACGTGAAAATCAGAATAAACCAAAATCTCACATCTAATCTACCCGGTACACATTACATTGATAAAGTAACATCACTACCACTAAACTCCCTACGCAGTTGTGTACCGCGCCCCCTTCGGTTTACCCGCTCTCCACAACTGCTTAACTTCGTAAAATTCGCCGCGTTTGGTCAACAGATGGCACTGAGAGAGTAGACCAATGAGAACACCGAGCAACCGGTAACCAAGCTGGCCTGAGACACTTTTTCATTGGCCGAGCAGTTCGTAGCCATGGTAGCACAAGAACATCCGTTGCCAACGGGCCAAAGAGTTCTGAAAGCAGCGTGCTGATAGGCTGTAAAATTCGCGCCAGGCCCTGACGCCACCAGCTGTTGACCAAACGCGGTGACTTCCACGAAGTAAAGCAGTTGTGGAGAGCGGGTAAACTGAAGGGGGCGCGACTCACAACTGCGTAGGGAGTTTACACTACCACTCACATAACAGGAGAAGAAATTTTGTACAAAGTCAAAAAGATATCAATTTTACCTGATAGTGATATAGTAGGCCTCCCAATAATCCCAGTTTGTGGACATCTGAACACTGGTTACCAAGTGATCTGATCTCTTCCAATCTGCTCCAACTGCGTCTAACACGACTCTGTATAGGACGACCAATGAGATACGCCTAGAGGAAGAATTATCATCAAAGGTTTGAATGACTGGAGAGCTGAAGAGAAGATCTGGTGCGATACAATACCGGTACCGGTAATCCCATTTAGTACCCAGGCCTAGCCAAGCCTGCGTAT
>NMRB01001365.1:111793-177454 GCA_002633025.1 Notospermus geniculatus
AACCGCGCACTCATCTACATCTGGTGGGCAAATCAACGCATCCCCATAGGCCTATGGTTGCTTGGGCAATACGAATTTGCCCACCAGATGTAACTGCGCATGTGCAGTTTGCAAGAAATCCAAGATGAGGGGGATAGGCCTAGTTTTCACGTCATGATGCTGTCGGACAATTTTCTTGGTGACTTGTTTCCCGCTTACACGGGATGTGGGCGTGGTTGTTGACATGCATGCACGTGGTCGGTGTGGTTGACAAGACAGCAGACTATAGTATATCGACCGAACAAACCAAAATCTACATTTGGTGAACTAATTTTGTCCACTGAATTTGTTCACCTTCATCTTAGGCATCTGTTTTTCGTGGTTTGAAGTCATAAAATTCACAAACAAGGCCACGAGGATGGCATAAAACGGAGGAACTCATTTCAAAAAGAACGCCATGAAAACTTCTCGGGCACTACTACGCATGCTCAGTGTGCATGTGACTTCCACAAAGATGGCGGCGCCCATGAAACAACTTTTTCGCTGTGGATGCAAAAATAAACATCTGTTTTCTCTCAAATGGCACCCAGGGCCAAGGTATTGTGATACTCTTCTTGTTGATTTGAATGTATAGATACATTATCGTCTCATTTTTACCTCTGCCATGAGTAGATAGTTGCATTTAATAGAGAGTTTGGAAGAAGTACATTCTGCTGTGTATTTTGCATGTGATGCACTGTAGCTTAGGCCTACTGCATAGTGCATGCATGGGGTGGGGTGGGGTGGGGTGGGGTGGGGTCACTGACATGATCTTGCCTCTTCCCTTGACTTCGGTTTTTCTGACAAGCTCGGTCGTTTATATTGCCCTGCCCTTGCACTCTCGCTGACTGACTGGCCATTGGCCTAGCCTAGCCGCCCAGCTTAGCTAGGCCTATCATGGTATTTGAAGGACAAGGCCCAGGTCTTCAGTTCAGTTGCTGGTGTCATGCCTTGATTTGAGTAGCTTGTACGATTCAATTCCAGTGCAATATACCTCCAATGGTACTCCCAGAAGGTTGAAAAAGAGTCGCCCAACAAACCTCACCATCAGCATGAGCTAAAGCAGCCCTCCACCATCTGGAAGTACACTATAGACAAGTACATCAAGTTTGTCAGCTGGTATGAAGTCAAGTTAAAGAAATACCCAAAAGCTTTTCATATATATAAACTATTCAAAGATGGTAAGGAAATCAAAATCTCAAAATCTTACCTCACATTTTCCATGTTTCTTCTGAACTATTGAGGAAACTGGCCAAAAATGTCAGCACATTTGACGACCACATTGATGCTGAAACCTCTACGATTTGTGTTCCAGGTATTGCCGAGTTTGGCTCCGGGGTAAAGACGTATGCAAGTGTGTCTGTGGACATACGGACTGGTACGGACTTGGACAAGTTCACTCGTCGGGAATTAGAGATATACCTGCAAATGCCACGTGATATGTTGAAAGTTGCTCCAGTACTGATTATATCCCTTCTGCCTTTTGCTACTTATGTGATATTTCCTTTAGCGTAAGTTGAAGACAAGTGTTGTTACAGTTCTTCTTCTGGATTTGGATTCTATGGCAGAATATCACGTGATGACGATAGTGTGGCAAACTCCAGTGATGCTCCCAATATGCCAAGTGTGTTGAGATTTTGATATAAAGTATTGAAAGAATCCATTTTGCTAAGACATATTTCTCTTTTAGTTATCTATTACCACGATACCTACTGTCTCGACAGTTCTGGACGCCGGAACAGAGGCTTGAGTTTCCGTTACAAGACCTCAGAAACCGTGTTGATCACTACCACCCAATTTTCCGTGCCATGAAGGTGAACGTGAGACATGTGGACCATCCTCTTTACAAGATCAAGTTGGAACGAGTCATTGACAAGGTTTGTCTAAAAATCCCACTGCTGGCTTAAAAAGATTAAAACTGATTTAAATTTCCACTAAGATTTTCACGACATTTATCTGCTGAAAACTGCACCCTCTTTCACTGGGGCCTAGAATTGTTTCAGTTCTCAAGGACTCGGTTTCAATTTCAGCTGAGGTCCAAGTCCCATCCAGATGTTCAAGAAATATTGGAGACCAAACCGCTGTTTGAATATGGTGTTTATCAACTGGATGAGTTATCAGTCATGTATTTTGTAAGTTTAATGACAATTTACCACAACAGGGAGACATCGTGGGTTTGAAAATTGGGGCAGACAGTTAGATTTACCGGTAGTTATTGTCAACGACTTGGACCAATATTGTTCATGCTATTTCTGCATTTCAGCGTCATCTATCTCGTAGCATGCAGATGCCAGTGTGGCGACGGAAATTATGGGAACATTCATTCATCCTTCATCACATAGACAAAGCCATGGCCAAGGAGGGGATAGAGAAATTAACCGAGTCGGAACTTCAACAGAGTTGTCTAATGAGAGGTTTGAATCCTGTTGGTTTGTCTCAAGATGAGATGGTTGGCTACCTCAGGAAGTGGACCACAGTGTCGTCATGTCTCAATGGTAAGGAACAATGAGGACTTACAAACTAGCAAATCACTGATTTGCTTTGCTGGAGCACCACCCTGTCGGGCTAAAAAATCTAGCGAGTTCCTAATTGCTGGGCCTATAGACAAATCCCAAATTGACGTGAACGGGAAAGATCTGCGCACTTCCGCCGAAATAGCAACAAGAACCTCGGTCTGAAACTGAATGACGTGACGCAGAGAACCCCACGACAGTGACTTGGACGACCAGGGTTTCCGCCAGGATTTTCAAGGAGGGGGGGGGGAGAAAAAAAGTTTTAAAGAAAAACACTACTGAAGTGAAAATAGTGATATTTGAAAAAGGTTAGTCTGCAAACTTGAGGGGGGGACCCCTCCTTGAAATTTTTGAGGAGGGGATCATCCCCCCTTCCCCCCCTGACGACGTTACATCAGAGTTGACCATTGCTGAATCACGGATTGCGTCACGTCAGCTGGTTTCAGATCGAGGTTCTTGTTGCTATTTCGGCGGAAGTGCGCAGAACTTGGAATTTTGGATTTGTCTATGGAATAGAGAAAATCAGTCTTCATGAATAGGCAGACAGTCCCCAATCATTATGACTTTTGTTAGGTTAGAGCTAGTGTTACAGAACTAAGTCTTTTTACTTACAGAGGACAATCAGTCGTTACTGCTTCATCTCCCAGTCATGCTGTCCCTCCACCACCCGAACAACGTCAAGCTATACAAGAGAAGGCGCCGAGAAAGGATGGACCGGAACGCCAAGGCGTCCAAGGAAAGGAAACAGTGAGAATCGGGGACTTGCGATCTCCTGCCATCTATATGTGGTCTACGAAATTAAAGTTGTTGAGGTCCACATACAACTTATACAACTGACAGAGACCAACTGGCTTTATCTGCTCCATAAAAGAACACTCGAGATGGTTCAGATTACGTGTGCCATGAAGTTGGAAACAGAACTACATCTAGTTTAAACTTCCATGATTTCTACTGCATAGGGCCGCATGCTTGGATCGGACTTAAGTCACACTCACATTAAAGTCTGACTTTTCTCAATACTTCAAGCAAAGAGAAAGTCGTAACTGCTAAAGTTCGATCTAAGCGTACGACCCATAATCACGCTAAGTAGTGCACCTTTCTCATTGCGTAATTTGGTGCGGTGTAATTACGGTCTTCTATTTTGTTGCATAGTGATGTGGTAATTATGAACTTGTGTGGAGTCACAAGGAGGAAATAGATTTGTTATATGTAGAGCCGTTTTATGTTTTTAATAAAATTGTTAAACTTTTTCAAAGAACGACTTGTTCCCCTCTGTAGGCTATGTCTGGATTGTGGATATAATCACAAGGGCCCCTATGCATAAAGGTGGAATAACCTTATTCCAGGTATAACTTCATGTTAAGTTATACCTGGAATAATCTTATTCCACCTTTATGCATACGGCCAAGGACAGGACATCAATATTTTTGAGGCGGTCTCGGAAAACCCGTCGGATATCAAAATGTTAATGGCCTTGGCAAAACCACACATTTCAATAGTTGAAATGTACTTTGTAACAGGTAAACAGTAGCAGATCAACGCATAGGCAATTTGACAGCCCTTGTTGATCATTCAGCGACATCCGACCGGTTTTCCACGACCGGGCGCCACACATTTCCTCTTGTAAAGGCACCTCTCCACAGAGTTTTCTCGCGCAAGTTGGCTGTCTATAGGCAACTCAACTGCGAGCAATTGTTTATGTCATTGGTCCTAGCACAAGCCGTAAGAAAAACAAACAATGGTGAATTGCCCATTGTGAGCCAACTTCTGCGAGAAAACTCCGTGGAGAGCCGCCTTAAAACTACATAGCACAATGACACAACACAATACAACATTAAGAAATAATACAAGCGAGATTTAAATGAAACTGTACAATATACATAAACTTTATTTGCACAATATTTGACAAGTACAGCTCAGTACTGCTTGTAACCATTGTTGTTCCCATATCAGACCTGCCCACGTGAACTTACAACAACTCAAGATGGAAAGCAAGGCGAGGTTCATCTGAGCAGAAATGGCCTCCAAGTGTCAGTGCAAAATACACCACAAAGGAATTAAATAGCTTCTCATGTACTGCATCCAAGTTGTGGGTACAGTCTGTCCAAGTGCACTGCAGCTGTAGTACCTCCTACTCCTAGAGTAAGTCCCATGGGATGTCATCCAATGACAGCTGAAACCTTTTGAACACTGAACCAACCTTAACACACTCAGGGCCGTATCCACCAACGAAGATCATCTTGAACTCAGGTTAAGCCACAACTTTTCTATTGTTCAGGTTTGCCAGGGCATGATGTGACAATGGAAAAGTTGTGGCTCAACCTGAATTAAAGATGATCTTCGTTGGTGCCGTAAGGGTTATAACTGCAACGCCATCAGTCTCTTATATCTCACATAGTATAAAGGTGCAGGGGCCATTGAATTTCAAAATGTGAACCAACTGCTCCAGGCAAGATCAGAGGTCGTAGTGTAAACTCATGAAAGGAAAAGCATATCCAGGACTGGCATCCATGGGGCCAACTGTTAACAGTACAATTCATTGACACCTGTACTGTCCGCACACCCACCCACCCACCCACATCGCGGTCAATTTACTTCTTATTTATTTTCACTGCATCTAATGACAAATACATGAAATGTAAGCAAAGCCCAAACTGCAAGTAGAAAAGATGCCATTCAAATCATGTAGATTGGAATGCAGGGAACACAGTTACACCCCGTGGTCATAACAGTGGTGAACAACCATAGCCTAGCGTCATGTGTACACACAAAAGTGACCCCCAGCCAGTGTTTTTTATGAGAGCCTAATGACCAAAGCACATTTAGTGACCACCAGAAATCTTATCATTTGTTGACCCTCATGCTCATCAGACAGTCACGTAATCCCAACATTCTCAGGACATTTATGATCAATTCCTACAAGAAAAGCGCCAAAGCACAATCCACGTGAACACCTCGCGTGTGCAAAGATGTTGATGCGAAGGCTGTGTGTACTGTGTACTTGTAAATGCAGATGCCATCTTATTGTCATTGGCCAGGTCTGAGGCCCGACACTTTCCACAAACCATGAACTGACAGCTAAGGGCATCAGTGGTGTAAAGCAAGAAGGGTGACAAAACCCTCCTTTGGTGAAATAGCAAATCCCCATTCATACCACAAGGTGTATCTGTGAGTTGACAACACGCTATACAACTTTCCAAGAACTGAAGAAGTCTTGTTGACTTTGGCCAAATGACAATCAGTCAATTTCTCCAACGAAACCTGGTTGGTGCTCAATGTGACAAAAGAAATCTCCCAGTCGCTGATCTCATGAAAGTTTGCCAAACAGACAGAAATATAATATAACTGCCAGCCGAAAAAACGTGTATTTGCTAATTACGAAGACAGTGATGAGTGGGTTATAGTAAGATGTGTGCAGAGACTTTCCGAGTTGGTGAGAAATGACAAACCTTGATATAGTCAACTGGAAATCAAACACAAGTACTCGCACACAAAAATTGATACGACAGATATTGTCTTAGAGAAATCAGGACAGAAGGGAAATGGGTCAGGCCCCATCGTAAAGCCCCATTATAAGGATTCTTGGGATCGCAACAGGGAATCACAACGTTATTTTCCTCTGACCCAAGGCTAGGACCACGTCCTAACACACATCAGTGTCAGTTGCAATGCCATCAGGATCTCAACCTCATTCACGGAAATTTGGCACTCGTACTCTAGCAGAGGGCATGAAATAACAGGTTTATAAGCTGAAAGACGTAGCTTCCTACCGGACTCGAACTCACGGACCCTGGCATAAGGCATCAATCGCCAGCACTAAGGGGCAGCACGCCCTAACCACTAGGCCAAATCCCCATCCCCACCATACTCTAGCAGACCAAACATTCACTTTTCAAATCTGTTACTGATAGCTACACTGTACGAAAAATCAAGTAGCAAGAAGTACATCTGGAAATTATTGCGCGAATATAAGAACTGATATCCCAGTCATATAATAACGTTCACCTGTCGCCGGACTGCTACAGACACGAATCTCCCTCAGGTGTTGACTGAGAAGTGTGTGACCAGAACAGAGCGTCGCAGTCAACAAATCATATGCATTACTTCATTGACAGATGTCTCGCATGGGATGTTTCAGAAATGATTGCATTAAGTACATAAGACCAGATAAAGTTATTCACAGCACTAGTATCAGGGCAACGAAAAGATGACTGCTGAACTAAACCAAGAGCAACTTAATATTATGCCACAGATGAAATTTTCCAAGTTTCTAAGTCCTAGCAATGGAACAACAGACATCCTCCCACAGCAGGGTTTTATCTCGCTTCATGCCACATCACAAGTGGATGTGGAATGAAGTGGAGCGAGGTAAAAACCTGCGCTGTGGGAGGATGTCGTGTGGAACTATTTATTGGTCAAATCAAACACACCATACATGTCTAACATCTTTGTGTCCCCCACCAGTGGATGAATTACGCAAGGGTCAAGCAGCATTTAGGCCGACAGCATCAAGTGAGATTGGTGGTGATGATCCCCAAATTTTGGGGAACGTGCCCACAGATACGACTTGGGACACCACCGACAAGCGCCATCTACAGACAACGATAGAAGCATAAGGCTACAGTATGATTTTCTAACCTGAATTTCTCGCATAATCTATGAGCAACACTGAGCTTAACCCGCAAAACCCGCTCCGACACCCTGTACAAGTCGGTACATAATAATCTATGATTAATGCCAAGTGGTGCCACCAGGTGGCACTTCACTCTCAATCATAAACAGTGAATATATGAATTCGTAAATATATGCAATTTGTATGTACGACTTGACTTCCATTTTTTGCGATCATGATCAGGAATCGACAGAGGCATTTGACAGCGATGACGAACATAATTGATCTGCACTACATATAAAAAATCACCTCAAAATCACATTGTACTAGGCCAGTCTTACGGCACTTGGTAATTGTGCCCGAGGCGTACCACTATCTGCCCTGAATGTCTGTGAGAAACAAGCATGAACCAAAAGGAAGGGGTAGATTTATCGTCAAGAACAGATGAACTTCAACACCCCGTAACAACAAGACTGAAGTACATTGTATATGATATCAAAATTTTACAGGATTTTTTCCTGTTCTCACCGCCATGGTATACTCAGTCAATCAGATCTCTGGAAAGGTTCCAATGTTGCAGGATGTCCGGAGTTCAAAATGCGACTGCTTCATCTCAGATACTACTGCAGTCATTTACTTGTAAGAGATTCTCGCCAAATCAATGTCACAACATAACTCCAGCAGTAAGCAAACTGTAGCAGTTAAACCAGGCCACGAACCCCTCTCCATGCCTCCTCCTCACAGACGACCCCCCCTCCCTCCCCTCCCGTGACCTAAGCCATGGTAGAAACCCAATGTTTCACTAACATGGACACTGGCACATAACGACTCCACCCAAGAGAAGCTCAAAGTAAAATTGTATATATTACAATCTGTACAGTGCTAAAGAATAAATAGTTCAACCATGCAGTCAACAGATACGTCATATGCACGGAGGGTGCGTCCACACCAAGTCTGCCTCACCTCTCCTCACATCTACCCCCAGAGTCCAGCACACGGCATCTTCTGTCAAAGTTTTCTCACAATCTGTGGTATAGACCCTTCTATAATTGACAAACGAGAAAGATCTGTGCACTTCTGCTGAAATCGCAACCATAACCACGGTCTGAAACTGAATGGTATGACGCAGAGAACCCCATGACAGTGACTTCGACGACGTTGTGTCCGAGTCGACCATTGCTGAATTATGAATTGCGTTACATCAGCTGGTTTCAGATCGAGGTTGTGGCTGCGATTTCAGCGGAAGTGCGCAATCTGCGAATTCGAGAATAGTCTATTGATTGAAAAATATTTGACGGAAGGTTGTTCTTACTAACTTTCTGAAGTACATGTACGTTCCTTCAAATTCGTTTCCACGGCGATCAAAATACTTGACAGGTGATCCCGTCCGCTTAAACCTGGGAGCAGATGAGTCAACACATACATCGCTAGTTATAATTTGTACAAGCTTTCATTCAGCTAGAGAGAGGGGCAGCTTTGTGAACCCACCCACGTTGGGCCACTCAAGAACTGGGGAGAATTGTGAACTACCAGCAAGCAGTGGAACTGTGCCCGCCACAGTCCTCTCAAACTAATATCAAATTTGTATGACAACTTGCTAAATTACGCCAACAAAATGCCTCACCAGTTATCATTGTAATTGAAAGCAAGAACCCTGATTTCTTCTGTATTTTGTTCAGATCATGATCAAGCCTTTCCCACGACATTTTGGTGCTAAGTTTGTTATGCACCGTTTCCAATGAACTGAACCAACCTTGTTTTACCCGCAGTCCTTGAATGGCCAGTGGTTATGATTTATTCCTACATTTAATGATAATCTGAGGGCGGGGTCAACTTCTGCGGAAATCCATCTATTTCTGAGGAACACTAAGAGTCGTTAGACTAATCGATTCCCTGATGACATGACCAGGGAGGCAGACACTGACGCAAGCGCCACAGAATGACACACTACCACATAAACTGACCACGCCCATATTTGGCTGGTCCAATCACAGACTGTCCCTCACCAGGACAGAGCATTCAGAATGCTGGAACCAAATGTCCAACGATTCAACACTGGACCTCCACAGCTAAGTAGGCCTTGGATCCCAACAGAATTTCCTGAATGCTATAGTCTCATTACTCCACCACAAGTTTTTGATCGTGCCACTAGTCTAAACATGGCCACAAGTGACAGTGATACTCAGTGAAAGACCAAGTCACACATCGGTCACCTAGCAACACCATGATCACCATCGGTTACCATCATTAAGTGCCTAGCAACAACGACGTTAGGTCACCACAGTTGCTTAGCAACCTGAACACAGGAATGAGACATCATCTGAACGAGACAAGTCGAACGCACAGCGACCACAAGTCCACAAAATCCAGGAGGCTGAATCTTGAAAAGTCACCGCGCTAGTCTTGTTCATGATAGAATGAAGGTGTAGTTCTGTGTTGGACCAACAGCAGAGTCTTTCGTACACAGACAAGCGAGTTCTTGGGGGATTGTATCACTTGCAGCATGATGTCGATTGAGTAGTGCCTCCGTTTTCTAACACGACGTTTCCACCGCCTCCCTGTTGCCTTCCAGGCTCATTTTTAGGAAGTTTCTTGGCTGAAGAAAACATGAAATTTGCTTAAGAACTCAGACAAAACGTACCACACGACATTTAAAATTCGAAGTGCTAATCACACAAGTCAGCATTTGAGAAAGAAGTCAATTCAGTTGATTATCTGATTGGCCGAAAATACAGATTTAGCTATGAAAGCATAAGTTCCTTCTGGACACCAACATGTAGCCCGAGTTGGAAAACTGGAAAAGTTACAAAACAGCCATGTTGGAGCACTATGGTGTAACTAAAGTGTAAGGATGTATTGGACATTAAAATCTGACTCACCTATTGCCAAAAATAAGTCATTAACATTCATAGCTGTTTTTGCAGATGTTTCCATAAATAATAAACTGTTTTCTTCTGCATATGCTTGGGCTTCCTGAAAGTCAAAACCAGATATTGGCATCAGAGTAGTAACCAGGTTACGGTTGGCGTTTCAAACATCACTGTCTCGAAAAGAGGCTCGCACAGTAGCACTGACAGACTGACCATTTACTATCTGATGAGCATCTCGTAGCTCTCGACATAAAATGTGCTTCCCACAGCAGTCAAGTGGACATTGCAAATGTTGCGACATGTCTCATCCTAGTACTCATTTCACCCAAGTGAGTCGAAGGAAATTCAGTAGGGTCCAAAGACATAAAATATATCAATTTTACTCACTTCATAATCTACCATTCGTTTATTTGCTAAGTCTGACTTGTTTCCAGCAAGAGCTATGACTATATTAGGGCTTGCTTGTCTCTGTAATTCTTTTACCCAAGTTTTCGCACGGCCAAATGTGTCCTGAAAGAGACCAATCGAACCTTATCAATTTGTGACCTTAGAAAACTGAGTGTTTTCTGCAAGGAAGACACCAAGACAACTTCTGAATACCGGTACTTGTGGAAGTCCAACACCAAGAAGTCGAAATTGAAACCTAAGTGGCACAAGCAATCATGCGTGCGGTGACTACTCTCCTTCAGACTTCTGGAAGAGGGATGTGAAATACTGGATTTCAATCATAGATGGCGTAGTGACCACAAAACAACAACGGCCAATCACTTACATGATTTGTAATATCATAGACAACGATCGCAGCCTGAGCTCCTCTGTAATACATCGGCGCTAAACTATGATATCGTTCCTGACCAGCGGTATCCCAGATTTCAAATTTGACAGTGGTGTCATCAAGGCAGACTGTCTGTGTTAGAAATGCAGCTGAAGAGGAAAAGAAACCACTGTCAGAATCTTTCTGTTTACGATTATCTCAGAAACTGGACCAGAGGAGGCTGGGCATTTCCACCAAGAGTCAACGACTTCAGTGAACCATCACAACCGTTCAGCAAATGGGAAGTATATGAATTCTACCCCAAATTGCCGATTGAACATCAGAGGTAAATTGTGTAACCAGCCCTACAGGCAAAACATTGGGTGGTATAAGACAGCAATGTGAAATGCTGTGCAAATCTTAAGTAAAAGCATTTGCTAACTTTTATAAATACCAGCCATTACCCCACATACTCCAGAACAAAGACACATCATAACAGTATACCGAGTACATTCTCAACTCAATCACTAGAGTAATTAGCAGACTCACAGAGCTGTAATAACCACAAGTAGGCCTACACAGCGGGCTACCATTCTAATTAACCCTATGACCAATTGACACAGTTTTACCACAAACCAGGCAGTTCCTGGCACTTAAGTACATGCACCAGTAACTGAAGAGATTGGTACAAGGGAACCACATTTGAGGATGTGCGTGGGGAAACAATAGTCCATTGTCATTACAGGAACACACGGAAATGTCCGACAGTCATTACATGCATCTCCGTAAGTGCACCATGTTTCTCCACGCAGTGGGCGGGCTTGTGCAGGGTATCCGTGCCAGCAGAATACCGAGTAGAAATGTTGTACTCACCTCCTATTGTACTCTCTTGGTATTCGTGAAACTGGCCTTTGACAAAGCGTAGCACTAGTGAAGATTTCCCCACAGCTGATTCGCCTAGCAAGACCAGTTTGAACTGACATATCTTTCCTTGTGTTGCACCATTTGGTCGCTGCGTTCCTCCGCGCCCAGCCATTGATAACAGTTAGATTGGACACTCTTTGGTAACTTTACAGCTAATCACAGACAATGGTGAGGTACCACCTGAAAGAACAGATTGGAAGGCGTGTCACAGAGAGTGAGCGCAACAGACTTCTTTCATCTCTGATTATGAACTGAAATGAAGTACCTAATGAGGAAATAAATATCAGTGCTTTCCTTCAACAGATTTTACCAAGAATGACCAATATCCTGCTGCAAATTCATGTGAACTGTGACAATACTTTGTAATATATAAGTGTGGGAGTGAGGAAACAATCACATAGGCCTGATCATTGATTATGAAAGTCCAGACATCAAATGTATCATCAATAAATTTAGTCTGCTATTCCCTCTGAACAACAGCTGATTCAATTCAAGCATTGTAGTGTTCAACAGAACATCTGGCAAAATGCCATTACATGTAATGTATCAGTACACAATGAAACCATAAACTACACGTCATGTGCTTTCCCCATAGGCAAGTAATTTCCACTTATAATGATGACACATTTCATTCACTGATTGATGTTTCATTGATGACTATATCAAAGGTCAAAATATCTGGACAGAGTCTTTCGGACACTGGGATGCCTTCGGGACATGACAAACTGCGGCAAAGTATACGCATAAACAATCACATGTTAGACACATAAAAGGCCTGGTTCAGACATGGACGAAACAGCACACAACTAAGGCCGTGTGAACATTTGACATTCGCCAAAATAATGATGGCAATCAGGCACACCAGGGTCAGGGGAATCAGCAGATGACAGAAGTTGCAGTTCTTTGCTTTGCATGCTGAAATCAGATATGGTAATAAACAATGAGATGATGACACAACTGCGAGCACACTGCATGCTGTCTCCAGAGCCCCCCCCCACTGCCCGCCCCCCCCCTAAAGCGGGTGATCCACTGTCGCGATTTTGGCTTGAGACGGGGTTGCGTTCCCTTGCGGTTACCTTATAAGGACTTCCGATTGCCAAATAAGGCGATCGCAAGGCACCGCAACCCCGCCTCAAGCCCAAATCGCGACAATGGATTCGCCGCTTAAGTGATGCAACTGTCCAGTCCAGTTTCCTGGTCCCATATGTTCATAAAGCTACTTCTCTTAAGTCTTAAGTGTGACACTTATCCTTTGTTCAACACAAAAGATAAGTATCATACTTTGACTTGAAAGTATGTTTATGAATATGGGCCCTGATTTCTGCTGCAAAGGGATCTTGCTAAGGACAACTGCCTACAACCTCATGACCATACAGTTGTTAACCATGTATATGACCATGAAGGATGAATGAATGAAGTGTAGATGACAGCAGCAACTAGGCCTAGGCCTACTGCCCTTGGATGAAACCTTTCTATCATGCTATTGCGCACACAAAAATCTATCAACAATATCGTACATAATTTGCAGGCCTGCCACTGCCATCTAGGCTCTAGCACTTTCGCAAGGGGTTTCTGAAAGTGACAGGCATGACAGGTAGAAGGCATTCAGATCATCATCAGAAATTGACAGAAAACAGAAGTCGAAAGTCAACAACATTTTTTGGTTACGAAACCAGCCAAGACTGAAGAAATTAGCCCCAATAAACCCAAATGAATGGCCAATGCATATCATTGGGCCTGAATACTACACTCAGTGAACATCGTTGGTGGTTTCAAACGGGTTTTAACAAGCCAAAAATATGTGACGCAAAACCGGGAGGCCATCTCGTTTTGACAACATCATCATGACGTGCACTTGTAATACATTTTTACGTGCATCTGCTGTACATTTTACGTGCATTTTCAGATCAATCAGACGCCATTTTTGATGGGGAGACTTCAGAAAAGTCATCAAATACACCCTTTCAAGCAACATCATTTACAATTTCATTGCATTTGATACAATGTTAACTTACCACAGATATTATATACCTGAAATTTGAGGATATGCAACCTTCTGTGTAAGAGGTTTTGGCGAGTGACTTTGTATATGTCTTCGGAAAAACTAGGGACGTCGTACCACCCTCCGTAATCGAGTGGACTACTTTATCCTTAGTTCATGTATTCATGTGCAATCGTAAATAAACACGATTTGTACAAGATACACTCATCTGAACACAATTTACAGTAAAAATTCCAATCAACTATAATAAAGGTCACTTGTTAGCTGAGTATTTACCGATATTTGCGCAATTTATCGGGAAAATACAATTTTTCATGGATCTACATTACATCGGATGATCCCGTAGTGATGCGGTGAAGCCGTGATTTTCGAAGTTGGCAACCCCGTATCAAAACATTACGTCAACCTAAAAAAAGATTTTTTAAATTTTCTAAATGAAATCTACTTCTATTTGTTAGTTAATACCATAAGACACAGACAACTATGGATATTGTTAAAAATCATTGATCAATCGCAAAATTAGTTTGGTTCCACTACCCACCGCCAGGTCTATACTTGTTTATTAGTTTGACAACAGAGGTCGCTAACTATACTTCCTGATGACCTCTGACCTTTGTTGCCTAGCAGACATAAACAAATGGTTGACATGCATGACATGGAATGGTGGAAGAAGACACTGAATGTGTGACTTTTCGATACAATAAAACTTATTTATACGACCAAGATCTGTCCTAGATTATATTCATAGTTGGAAAATCGACATTGTCACTTCTCATCCGTCTTTCAGATTAATTATTGTGTTTGTGTATGGCCTGCTGTAGGCCCTAATTCACCAGAATTTTCAATTCAACTGTTCAATGCATGCAGGACACAGGAGGATGAATCATTTCATTGAATCTGATTGAATGGAATGACAGCCAAGTGATTGATCAATGAACTGTTTCCTTATCGGGTGATTCCTTTATTCATTTGTCACAATGGTCAACCGGCTGCCAGAAATACACACTAAGAGTATTTACGCGGGACAATTCAAAGACAGGAATCCTGAGACAAGAGCTGTGAGTAGGCTAGGCCTGGCTGTTCCTACTTGTTCCATATGATCAGAGTTGTTGCTGTCATTGTTGACATAGCTGAGGTGATGTCGATTGCCAGGTATTTTCCAATAAGTATAAAAGACTCAAATCGGCCATGATGCCAGATGGTGGTCCTGTGATGATGGTGGAGCCAAGGCCATGCACTTTCGAGGCCTCACCCTGACTGAGGTATAGTCTCAATAATAAGATACGGCTATTGATGCATTCATCCTTTTTTTTCTTTTCCACAGGCTGGTAAGCTCATTGCAACCGGTGATTCTGCTTCGCATTGTTTGAAACCCCCAAGCGATGGCCGGGTAAGTACTGACAGACTAAAAAGATAGGCCACAATATGCTTGCCTCATGACTAGGAGTTTTTCACCCGAGTCCAAGGGGTCATTGTCTTTCTATGATTATGAACCAATAAAAACATGACTTTAATTTCATTTACCTTCTTTTTGTTCGCTCTTCATTTTCATCATGACTCACCTCACACTTTTCAGCCATCGACTCCAGAGCCCGTCAGTCGATTCCGAGCAACTCTCCGTCCAGATGCTGGTCAGATGCGAGTTTTCTACGCCAAAGCGTACGATCCTCATCAGAGATGGGCAGCTGAGATGTGCCATGGCGTCAATACTCAACCATCCTTGACCTCGGGTGAAATGATCAACCCGATACCGAAAACACTCTTTAAGCAGAGAACGTTGGATAAGAAAGAGGCCCATTATCTCAGTCGCCAGAAGGCGCCACTCGGCGTATCACATGACCAGCGTCCTGGATTTCCACGGGGATTGGATCCAAACAGGGTCATGTTTGGAATCAAAACACAGAAAAGTAAGATCGGTGATCGCAATCTCTGATTAGCATAGTAGATCCTGAAGTCAAAATTTATAACTGTGAAATACTGCATAGATTTAGAAGTGGTCTTGTCCATCTGATCAAGGTCTCTGGATTGTAACATCTAACAACCCGTTTTCTTCCTTTCAATAGATGGCAGTGCCGGTGAGATGGTGAACCCCGATAAACACTTCGAAGACGTTTGCAAAGAATATGAAGAAGGTCATGACCTCTACGTCATAACTCACCGCGATTATCGAGTGGGTGAGCGAGTGGATAGAAAATATAATCCACCATATTCGGGAAGAGCCTGTTATGGTATTCCAACGCCACACGCGAACGACGGTCGCCACGTCCGCAATACAATGAAATGGTTACACGGTGTAAACGGTGATAAACATACTCCTGTTGTCTCTAAGAGAGCAGACAGCTTCAGAGAAAGGACGCAACCACAACTTGGAAAAGTTCATGATCCGTGAGTGTTTTTCTTGAGCAGACGACATCTCCAGGTCAGAATTTCAAACTCAGAATTTGATTGGAACTGAAGTGGTAGAGATTTCAAATCCCCCGTTAGCACAGCAGAGCAACGGGGGACTTGAAATCTCTATCATCCGTGTGTGTGTGTCAGTCTGTCCATGCGTCTATTGGCATGGTTGTCCGTAGGTCTGTCTGTGCATCTGTCCGTGAGCCAATGTCTTGTTCAATCCTCTCTGGAGTGCATTGCCCTAGATTGAAGATATTCTGATATTTACAGCATAAAAGACACCCTAAAAGTGCCCCCAGATCATACATTTGGGATCCTCCTCAAACCAGATGAGTACGGTGCCGGCGATCTCCTCCACATGCGACCTCCAGGCATGTATCTCCGCGGGCGTGACAGACAGCGTGGAGTCCTCGCCGCCATCAGACAAAACCTGAAGAAAGCAAATTACCACAATTTCCAAGATCTGCTCTCGGCTTTTCGTCATTTCGATACGGACAATTCTGGCACCATAGATTTGGGTGAACTTCGTGCGGCCTGCCAACACTTCTGTCTCCCTGTTGAACCTGAGTTGCTGGAACAATTGATGTACTGCTGTGATTCTAATCAAGATGGACAGATCGATTATGGAGAGTTCGCAAACTTCCTGAACTGGAAAGACAAGATGCCGTCGGGATTTAAAACAGGGTCACCAAAAGGTACGTATACATCATCTCAGGTATGACATCCTCCCACAGCAGGGTGTCCTCTTCATCCACACGTGCGAGTGTATGAAGAGGAGCGAGACCAAAGCCCTGCTGTGGGAGGATGGTGAGTGACACTTTCAGTTTATAACATTTTTGTCTCCAAGAAATGGTTTCATTTGCACAGCCTCTATAGAGGTTCTTCACGTGACGTCACGTTTGCATGACGACACGATGCAGCCATATTGGCCGTCAAAATGTCAAGTGACATCACGGAATGAACACTGCGTCAACACACAGATCGTGACATCAAAATGTCATGACGTGATAGTTTTGACGTCGTCGCCAGCCATTTGAAGCCAACATGGCTGATTCTTTGCAGTCGCATGACCATTGTGACGTCAGTGAAGAATCTCGGTAACCACTGATATCTTTCACCAACAGATGATAAAATCCTGAAGAATACAGAGATGGTGCCGTCTCATTCGTCCATCAGAGACAGCACGCCACGTCGGATGGAGAAACAAATCGATGGCGCCATCGGGAATCACAGAACAAGTTCGTCAAATATAAACGCCACAGTCGGCGGCATCTCAACCAAAGGTAAGACAAAACGTGACCATGCTGAGCTTCCGTCAGTTTTCGTCAGTTGCATAGCTAACTTCCAACAAACCTGGCAAGGGAACCAATTTTGGAGCAAACCGATGTCAGACTTGAACTGTTAGCCTAAGAATCCATTCACGCGATTTTCGTGCCGCGCGATGTCGCAACCTTTGTCCACAATCAACGCGGCGGAAAGAAACAATGCTTTCGAGCGTCTGCGGCAAGAAAATCGCGTGAATGGATTCTTAGCCTTAGGCCATCATAAATTCTGACCAGAATTGTTTTCCAGGCTACAGAACATACGGCGTGCCGACCATCCGTACAGATTTACCAGCTCCAAGGATCAAACGTATTGAAGACACAAAGAATTATGGTGACGAGTCCGACGCCCACGGTCTGACGAACCTGTCAACTTTCAGCCGTCATGGCGTGTACGAGAGGGACTTCCTCCGGGGACGATCGAAAGAAGAGGTAAGACTGATCTATCTTGAGCCACCAGGCGTTAAAATAACTATGCCTTCAGTCAGCAAGATCTCTCAGAGTGGAGCCTAGTCTGACGGAGAAGCGATCGGAGGTCCTGATATTTCAAGATCACTGATCTGAATGATTGTCTCACCGTAAACAAACATGGCCCTGATGAAAAATCAATACAAATACAAAATACAACTGAGTTGTTAAGATTGGTGCAGAACACAATAGCACTACTCAACATGCTTGACACATGATCCCTAAATCAGGTATTTTTGTCCCTTACAGATCAAGACCATCTTCACAAATATCGGCGTCTGTATGACCGGTCAGACGTTTGACGAAGTCTGGAAGTTTGCGGCGTCGGGACATCCGAGGGGTGAAGTCAGCATTGAGTCGTTCAGGAATGTATTAGATCTCTGCCAGGCGAACCAGGTCCAGCTCGGGGCCCTCGACAGGGTGGAACACAAACAAATGATTGCTGCATAGAGAGGAAAAATCTTCACCCATCGTTTGACACAAGCTTAAATTTCAGTTGAATGCGATTTCAGGCTTCAAATTGAGTTGAGTGGTATTGTTCAAGAAAGAGTCACAGAAAAGTATTTAGAGACTGTTATTAACCCAGATTTTGGTTTGTTTAATATTTCTGGTGGTATAATTTCATCATATTCATAATTTTACGAGTAAAACCTGCTGATTAACATCACTTTTGATGCTGAGGAAAATAATTTGTGTGGCGGTCTCGGAAAACCCGTCGGAAGTTGCTGAATGATCAACAAGGGCCGTCAGATTGCACGTGCGTTGATCTGCTACTGTTTACATGTTATGAAGCACATTTCAGTCACTGAAATGTGCAGGTTCAACAAGGCCAACAAGACTTTCTTCAAATTGACACTGACAGGTTTCCCTAGACTGCCTCGCATGTATAGGCCTATCAGCATCTAGTGAATATCCGTCCAAACACATTGTGATCTCATGTCATTTTATAATTTTTTAACAAAGTTTTATCACCTGTGATTACCGGTAGCTTCCCATTTCAAACTAGACATTGGTAAGGTGGAAAGTTTTATTACATGCATGTTTCATCTGGTTTTTGACACCAAACACGACACCAGTGATCCACAGAATATTTTGCTCAAAATAACAATTTTAAGTCATTTTTCACCCAGCTGCCTACGTGTACTGTTTGTATTTGTGAAGACGTTTTATTCAACTGCTGAGCTTTTTATACCGTTAGCATTTCAAATATCAGCTATCTGGGAGAGGTTATCTTTACCTTTAGGAACAACTGAGGAACCCACAAAATCATTCCATGTGGAGCCCAGTCAGCATAGACCTAGTTTAGGATATCGTGACATGAAGTCAATGCTTTGTTTTGCTGCGTTTTTAATGTCTTACGGATTTTATGCTCCCCGTGCCACATGTCGGGTTGCAGGTTCCCAATAGACCGTTCTCAAATTGACGTAAACGGCAAAGATGTGCGCACTTCCGCCGAAATCTCAACCACAACCTCGGTCTCAAACTGAATGACGTAACGCAGACAACCCTACGACAGTGACATCGAAGACATTGCGTCAGAGTCGACCATTGCTGAATCATGGATGGCATCACGTCAGCCGGTTTCAGATCGAGGTTCTGGTTGAGATTTCGGCGGAAGTGCGCAGATCTGCAAATCACTAGTCTTGTACTGCTAACAAAGTGGTCATTTCACACAAACCAACACTTCCCTCAGATCGTCTCATGACGCAAACAATTTTGGAATCATTCCAGTTTTAATCAAATATGACATTCACAATAACTTTATCAAATTCCACGTCAGTATTGTACCATGTATTATTAGTGTGTGCTTTCAGTCGGTTGTGATTTCTAGTTGATTGTTTACATTGCGTCGCTTTATTGCTGATTTTTGCAAAAGAACAATTTGTGATAAATTTTTCAAGAGGAGGATGAATCGTATCAGACTTCGAGGGCTCACTGTCTCAGCTCCCTCATCTGTGTGTACAGTCAAAATGAGTAGGCCTATTGTTTAGTCATTTGTAAATACACCACTGACACTTTAACTTTGTGTCTGTTGTGTTTGCACTCCTTAAGTCTCATTCGTTTCTGACAATGTTTGTGAAATGCTGTTTATTTTTTGTGGATTTATTGTTTTTGCAACCAAATTATGTGATTTTAATGTATTAGCTGGGGCCGGGATTCACAAGTTTTGAGGTACGCACCTAACATCACTTCATCAAATGAAGTTCACATGACTTCTGCACAGAGCACTTTACACTGTAATCGCAGCAAGGGAATATGTGAGGTGGTCTAGGAAAACCCGTCAGAAGTCACTGAATGATGAACAAGGGCTGTCAGATTGCCTGTGCATTGAACTGCTATTACTGTTTACCTGTTACTTAGTACATTTCAGTTATTGAAATGTGCAGGTTCACCAAGGCCATTAACACTTTCCTCAAATGTGACATCCGATGGGTTTTCCAAGAGTGCCTCACATGTGGTGAAAGGAACTTGAGTACCCGGTAGGCCTATTTGCATGATTACAAACCAACAAAAATGGACGAAAATTTACAAGGTTAAGGCCTTGTTCAATGTCAGCTCATACTGTAGAACAAGTCTAACTTGAATGTTGCTCACACATGTACGTAATAGTTACCCTTGATAGAAACAGACACATCATTATCATTAGGTGATTCCTGCTGACATGAACCTCTCAAGACATTCTAACAGTAACATTCCTGGTTGTGATTCACTATTCCCCATCTGTGATATTTTTTTAATGATTAAAAGTTTATCTTGATCACGCAATGTTTGTGTTCCTTCCTGCAATGACAGACGTGAGTGGAAGAAGAAAACATGCCATGATGAGGAGTGTAGCCCCTAATGGCCAACAGCCAATAGTCTAAAAGTGCTACTCCACGTGAGAGTTTTCTGGTGCGAGTTGGCTCTCAATGGGCAAATTACCATTGTTGGTTTCCTTTTGGCTCACAGTACATTAATACACCTCCGCCCATAGTTTTCTATGGCCAATGAGGAGTGTTGCCCAAATGGCCAACAGCCAATATCTAAAAGTGCTGGTACACGTGAGAGTTTTTTTGTGCGAGTTGGCCCTCAATGGGCAATTCACCATTGTTGGTTTCCTTACGGCTCACAGTACATTCATACACCTCTACCCATAGTTTTCTATGGTTGAGTTGCCCATAGAGAACCAACGTGTGCACGAAAATTCTCACGTATAGGAGTGTCTAAGATTCATGGTATACAAAGTCCTAGGTGAATACCTCTTAGGAAACTACAGAAATTCCATAGAAATATGCAGCACCTCCGTTGAATGAGGTACCGGCAGACCTAATCCGCGACGCGGCGCTGACTATCAACTCGGTCATAACTGCGTCATTGAAAGAGAGGCTAACGTTATTTTCCAATTAATTCTGAATAGCACACCCTGTTTCTAGGCCAAATATAACTAAAACACTGCACTCAATTTCTGATTTTAATTTTCTATCATTAAGTACAGAAGTGCTAAAATATATCTTATGGCTTTTGAGCAAAAATCTATGCGGGAACATGACGAATTTAATCGATAAAGTTGACCATATTAGCGTAAACGACAGGCAAATGGTCGACGTCATGGGTTGTGAATGACGCAGTTTTTGTAACGTCAGAATGACGCACGACGGCTGATGACGTTCAACAATCGCAAAGGCATGCGCACCTGCGTTTTAACCGAGTTGATGATCAGCGCCTCCTTTTGTTTGCCGGTACCCCATTGTATCATAGAACATAGCCCCATAAGCTCCCCNCTCCCCCCCCCCCCCCCGAGCACACATGTTCAAAGATACCGACAGCCTTTTGTGTCCCTTGTACAGCTCCCCCCCTGCAACAGCTCCCCTCCCCCGGGCATTGGTTGCAAGGTTTCAGGACCTAAAAAGTTTGCAACACGAAAAAACAGGGTGAAAGCACCAATATAGTAACTCACAGAAATCATGATATGCCTCAACTTTTCATTTAGTCATCAAATGCAAGATGTACATGGTTAAAATCTACATACAAAAAATCTACAATGTATATTTATATAGTAGCTGTGTAAAGACAAGATAACACAGAGTTCGCTTCAAAATACTCCTCATATTTGGAAGAGCTTCATAAACCTCACGAATTATTAATGCTGGATCATAATTGGCATACCTCATGAATAATTAATGACGACTCATCATTGGTAGATAGACCTCATGAATAATTAATGATAACCCATCATTGGCAGATAGACCTCATGAATAATTAATGATAACCCATCATTGGCAGATAGACCTCATGAATAATTAATGACAACTCATCATTGGCAGATCTCATGAATAACTGAGAATCAGACACACCTATCAAGCTTGCGTGACATACCCAAACCAAAACCCTCATTTAAACCCTAAG
Organism: Notospermus geniculatus; assembly: GCA_002633025.1. NCBI lineage: Eukaryota > Metazoa > Nemertea > Pilidiophora > Heteronemertea > Lineidae > Notospermus > Notospermus geniculatus. Next base: position 134,057 of record NMRB01001365.1, read on the forward strand.
TAATTAATGAAAGGGGTATAAAACTAAGAAGGGACTAGATTAAAGCCAATTTTCTTTTTAACAAAACTGTCAAATTGAAATTTTGATTTTCTTGCGATTAGAATTATCTCTATATCTACAAGCAGGATGGACGGGTCTGGGTTATGACGCTCAGCAGAAGTCATGGGAAAATATTTCAAAAAATTAACAGTAAAATGTTTTAATAAAAGGATAAAAACATATGTCATCTGCCATCAAAAGCTAGCATAACATTATAAGCAGTTAAAGCTAGATGTCATGGTTGGCTTGGCCTGGGGGATTGAAAATCCAGCAAGCTGTCATGGAGAAAAGCACGCAAACCGGACTGTTTGTGATCAACTTCATAACACATGCCAGTCAGACTCGACTGGCACCATTGGCACCTCATCATTCACAACATAAACAGATTACTGGTAAACCATCTCAAAATCCACAGACGGATCCGACTTCAACAACTCCTTATATCAACTTGGCAGCGCCAGTCTATAACTTTATAAAACCTCTCAAAATCTTTCCTAAACAATATAATCTTATCAAACACCTAACCAACTTCATGTCCTGGTAATATCCAACAGTATTTACCAAAATATGTGATACCACAAAAATATGGCGGCCAGCGAACACTTCTGTCAGTTGCACCTCATGTCGTATAATGGGTCACAGAACAGCACACCACAAATACCCAGGTCTTTCGACAGGTCAATAAATAGCACACCTCAGATACTGAGACCAGCACACCACAGATACTGTCGGGTAACTGAGGACTTTCATGGATCACTGAACACACTGAACAGCACACCTCAACTGTTGAGGCCATTTGATGGGTCACAGAACAGCACACCACAGATACTGAGGCCTTTTGATGGGTCAGTCAGCAGCACACCACAGATACTGCAGTTTTTTGACAGATCACCGAAAAGCACATCTAAGATACTGAGGTCTGACGGGTCACTAACCAGCACATGACAGATACTGACGTCTTTGGGAAGTCAGTATCAGCGCACCACAATACTGATGACTTTGGCACAGCTCCACTATCCACGTGGAGTTAGTAATCACTCATGTTGTAAGACCACGTCTTTGACCGGTCTGTTTTGTCCGAAAGTTTCATACCGTGGAGCTCTCCTGAAAGAAAAATACACACGTTTTACAATGGGAAAGTCTATCAAGGTAAGTTTTCGCAGCAACGTCCCCTGAGCTTGTGTTACAGGTAAGCTGTTATCTCTATGCCAGTTTTAAAGTATACCAGCACTTACCCTGGCACTTGTGAAAACTACGCTTACATCATGGTAGGTTTGTGGGACTTTGGTATCTTATGGACCGACTCCCTCTTAGGCCCACTTTGGTTTTCATGTTTATTTGACTGACTAACAACTGAAGGAGCCAAAGGCTCTGAAAATTCAAAGAATGATAGCGTTTTTTACAGCTATTTTCCCATGTTTTTCTTTGTCACTCAGTCATATGCACCAGTGACGGGACACAGTAGTCATATGCACCAGTGACGGGACACAGTAGTCATATGCACCAGTGACGGGACACAGTAGTCATATGCATCAGTGACGGGACACAGCATGCGATCTTACACAAGAAAGAAGACAGCTCTGGATGACAGGCAAGAGTGATAGATAAGACACCAAGATGTTTGACTGAGGAGAGATACAAGATCAGAAAAGGGAGACAGCAGTAGTGGGTAAGACACTTTAATAAGCACACTATAGTCCAGCGCAGCCTTCGCGCGACCCAATGGAATGTGGAAATACGAAATCTGACAACAGCTTGCGGCTAACTAACTACGCCATCTACCCCCGCATTACCAACGACGATCGCCTGCACATGACTGGGCACTATGGTCTATTCGCAATTCATACATTCTACGGCCATTCTACAGCGTTTACACACTAGTAAAGGACTCATGAGAGATATGCTGCCTGTAATTTTCGTTTTTTCGTGTAAAAGTGGAGCAGAGTATAATTTGATCACGCTGTCCAATCGGTTATTCAAGAGTCGCAGTGGCGGATCCAGGAGTTGCCGAACGGGGGGGGCGTGGAATGGGCAACCCCATTCCCTGAGCCCGAAAGGCGCAGCGCGCCGAAAATTTTTGGGTAAAAGTGCCGGAAACGCTATATCCTGGCACCTGGGCAGGCCAAATTGAGCTTTCTTTTTACTGAAAATCAGGGGTCTGATTATATGCCTTCCAAAATTTTTGCTCCTCGGCGGCTGAACGGGGGGGGGGGGGCGTGCGCCGGGCACGCCCCCCCTTGGATCCGCCACTGAGTCGTGTGTTGAATAAGATCTGTGGTCAGCCTGTGGTTTGTGGTAAGCCTACTTCCGCATTCCTTTGGGTCGCGCAAAGGCTGCGCCAGACTTTACCCAGAAAGAAAGCAGAGCATAACAACTGAAATCTAAGGAGATCGTAACACAAGATTCACAAAGTTGAACTTACTGGATGCGTCATCTGCGACATGTGACCATCCCTCACCGTCACGTTTCATGGAGAACGGTCGTACCCTCGTGCTGCCTTCGTTGACGTACGACAACCTGGAAGATCCCCTTCTTGCCACCAGGGGGTGATACTGGTCGACGGCAAAGTTGAAAGACAGGGCTGAAGAGAGAAAACAGGATCGTAAGCACAGGTTTTCCATCTGCAGACGCCAACTTTCCTACGAAGTCCAAAGTCCAAATCGACAGGCATCATGAGTACGACTTACCAGCTGGAGATGGGATGTATTTAAACCACGACGGTCTGACCGGGGGTCGTAACTTAGGATGCCACTCGGGCACTTGGATCACTTCACCTGAAATCAAAACAAGTCGTCCTCAAACTTTGCCCATGATAGTCAACTTGATTGTAACCAAAAACTTGGCCTAAAATCTATGTAAAGACAATCCTAGTCTTCTTTTTCTACAACCCAGCCCAGGCTGCCCACCTGTGAGGGGCACTAATGACACCACAGTGCCTGGCACCGAAGAAACAACATCAGTCCCCTGCACCAATGAAACATCAGTGCCTGGCACCAATGAAACATCAGTGCCTGGCACCAATGAAACATCAGTGCCTGGCACCAATGAAACATCAGTGCCTGGCACCAATCAAACATCAGTGCCTGGCACCAATCAAACATCAGTGCCTGGCACCAATCAAACATCAGTGCCTGGCACCAATCAAACATCAGTGCCTGGCACCAATCAAACATCAGTGCCTGGCACCAATCAAACATCAGTGCCTGGCACCAATCAAAGCCTGGCACCAATCAAACATCAGTGCCTGGCACCAATAAAACATCGGTGCCTGGCACCTCTAACAGTAACAGGGCCAAGTTGATTGCCCATACGTTTCTGACAGGGGGTTAACACACACACTTTGGCAGCAGACTCTGACATATATCTACTCAAAATTTTACATTCCCACTTACCATAAATATCCCTCAGCATAGCCCGCTGCTTTGTTGCAATCACCTCCGGGTCCCACATGTGCATAATCCTTCGACTCTTCGGGGTCAACGATCGCATTAATTTCCGTCTGTAATACTTCCTCCAAGCCAGCTGTATCGTCAGGGCGGCGATCTGGCGGTACCACTCCTCCTCCCCTGCCGCTAACCGCTTCGTGCGGATGTTGTCTGCCGCCTTCTGCACCAAACCTTTCTTGAAATATAAATAACTGCAAGAGAAGATACCGCCATCAGTGACCCCTGGAGGCGTCCAAGTGCAACATCAACCTCAAAAACGTGAAAAATGGAATTTCTAAAACTTAAGGAATTTGACTTACTACCGCCAAGACCTCTGGATAACTACGGCCGCTCTCCATTTCCGTCTGAACTCTGCCTGCCGCAGTCTCTCAGCATCAACAATCTCCTTCTTCTCCTGTCTTTCGATCAGAATTTTCTCCTCTTCTGTCGGTCCCTTCGCTCGTTTTTTCTTCGATCGTGTCGAATGTGACCCCACCCCACTCGTCGAGTCCACCCGAGGTGTCGCCCCTGGCTTTGTTGTTGTTACTGCACTTGTTGTTGTAGACAGCGCCACCTGGCTCACCTCCTGTTCTTTTTGTTGTCGTTCCTCAACTTCCCGTTTGTTCCGTATGCCTTCTTTCTTTTTGGATTCCTCCTCAGCACGTTTTCTGAAATTGAAAACATTGCAGACATCGAAATCGCGCTGCCCTGACTCACAACAAAATTGCCCAGGACTGACCACAAACTTATTACAAAATGGACACCTCGCCACCATCATGGTTACCACGGTTATGCAATTACCATGACAACAGTAACCATGGCAACAGGACTTACTTGGCAGCATCTTTTCTCAGTTGTTCGTGTTTCATGAGCAGGGTTTTCCTCTCCAAGAACGTCTTCCTCACCCTAAACCCACGGAAATACGACTGGATCTTTGCGGCAGCGATTTCTTGGATACCCGAGATGGAGAGACCACCTTGTTCTATCATGAACTGGGCGACGTCGTGGTGTTCACCAATCAGGGCGTAGTCTAAGGGGGTGTACCTGGAGAAAAGGCGGGAGGTCATCCACCACATTATACAGCTCTTAAATGATCAGGGCCCGTATGCATAAAGGTGGAATAAGCTTATTCAAGGTATAGCTTCACGTTATAACGTTAGGTTATACCTTGAATAAGCTTATTCCACCTTTATGCATACGGGCCCAGGAGAACAGTGTAGAATGATCAGAATTTAGAACTCTTGGCCTTCAATCAGAACTTACCTATCCTCGGTGAATTCCATATGGTTTGGAAAAGCATGATACTCCAGAAGCAGTTTCACTGCATCCAGATGTCCCTTGCTACAGGCCCAGTGTAATGCTGTCATACCCTGAAATGATGGAAATTTATATGGCAATACACAACTGAAACTGCCAACACTCAAATAAAGGAGTTTACGGTATCCCATTCAGTGCTATAAAACAGATACCGCTGCATCAAATTCTGTGATTTTTCACCTAAAGCCCCACAGTACTGAATTTTACGATATTTTCAAAAAGTTAGGAGAGTGCACATAGAGGTCCCATAGCCTCGTGAAGGTCCCCAAAATGCTTGCCTGATACGCACTTCACAGAATCAAGGCCTAGTTTACAGCACGCATTGGAAAAAACTAAAGGGAGAGCTCTAATGTATTCTGGCAGAGTGTAGTACATTTTACACTACGCTGACGTCGTGCGAGAATCAGGGCGATGGTTTGCGTTTTTCACATTCAATACAGTGGGGCTTTAAGAGACAGATGCATCACAAACAAATACTGTAATCAATGGTAATAGCAATTTTATCTCAAAGAGTCAGCCAAGTCATTGACAATTCAACCATTCATAATGGTTTACAAGACTTGAATGTTATCAGTCCAGTCCAGGCAGACGCCCGACATAGGACTAAATCAACCAGACAGACTCTATCAGTTCAATCAGAACCTATTGATTTCCAATCAACTCTAAGCCAAGACGGAACAGGCATTGCTGCAGGCATGAACCCTCCTTACCTCGTTGTCCTGGGCGTTGGGGTCTGACTGATGCTCTATCAATACTGACATACAGTTGACAAAACCGCCGTATGCTGCACACTGAAGGGGCGTCCGTCTGTAATAGTGGAGGAAGTATTAAAACTGAAAGTTATTTTGAGAACATCAGAGAAAGTGGTTAAAACTACATAAAGTTAATGACCGTTTTTTTTCTTGTGCTTCTGATTCTGCAACTTTCATTCCTGGAATCAACAAAGTTTTTGGCGTCTGCTGATTTCCTTTAAGATTTAACTCACCCTGACAAGTCCCTGATATTCGGATCCACGCCGTACTTGATAAGCATCTGGCAGATGTAGGCGTGGCCACCCAGAGCAGCCCTGAAACAACACAAACAATGGTGGTTACCATGGCAACTCACTTGAAACATTTTGAACCAATAAGAAGCAGACAAAATCTTTCCTGGAAATTTATCAATATGGCTCAGTCTGCTGGGAAGCTGATCGAAGAAACTTTGTTCCACGGCACCTAAGCTTAGCAGAAGTCTCAAACAAGCTGTATTATGACAATTCAAAGTGCTCTGTAGGTCTTACCAGGGCGCCACCTATACATACCAATGGAGAGGTGACCGTCCGTCCTGATCCAGCATATCAACTCTTGCCCCCAGGTCGATCAATGTCTGAACAACGTCTGTGTGTCCCATCTCACACGCCCGAAATAACGGCGTGTGTTTCATGAGGTCCGTGCAGTCAATGGAAGCTGTGGCATCGAGGAGAAGTTTGACCGTGGTCGCGTGACCGGCTACTGCTGCTGCGTGGAGCGCTGAAATAAACACGGGATGACATCAGGCAACAAAGCAGGTTCCTCAAAGTCACATGGACAACAGTAACTTTAGAATCCTTGAAATAGGCAGCAACAGAAAGCCACATGGTTGGCTGCCAAGATACACAGTTTTCAAACCCAAGCATTGATTCAGCATAAAACTCCATAACAAACCTGTGCCACCATTTTTATCCACGTCATGGACATCAGCACCATAATTGACCCAAGTTTTGATGACATCATCAGCACCCTTCCCAGCAGCCCACATAAATGCCGTCCGTCCGTCGACGTCGGGCTCGTCGCGGATCTCGCGTCGTTTAAGGAAGACTTCAACAGTTTCCTGAAAGTGTCAATCATTGGAACTGTTACTATGGCAACTAAAGATATTATCATATTCTGAGCCACAACCAATGAGACGACAGGCACAAATTTATCCACCACAAAACACTTGACAACGAACTTTAGTTGGGACGCAACTGCTTAAAATAATTTGAGAAATGGGTGAACAAAGCAAGAGCTGTCTGAATGGATACATGTACTTACAGAATAATTATTTTGTGCAGCATAGTGTAAAGGCGTCGCTCCGTTGGAATCGGAACTCGAATAATCGGCATTTCTGTCCAGGAGGAGATTCACGATGTGGGAGTGGCCGAGAACGGACGCCCAGTGAAGTGGAGTACGGAACATGTTGTCGAGGGCGGAGACGCTACACTTCTCCAAAGACGTCTGAAAGGAGGAAAGTTGAGACGTGATATCTCTGTAAGAATGGTGACAGTTTCAGCTACGACAGCACATTTCATTATCATTGGAAGCCATTCAAAGAACTGCCAAATTAGGGTATCATGTGGTTCTGAAACATCTCAAGTATCAAGGCCTCCAGTCACACTGCCTGCAGACTACGCTCCACTAACACAGCAGATATCAAAGGGGGAGTGATTTTAAACCTTGACAGCTCAAGTTGTACATAATTCATTTTGACCTCTGTAATCAGGATTCCTCTCAATTAAGGACACCAATTACTAGTCCAGAAGGTGTCCTTAACAGAGAGGTCCCACTGCACTTTTCATCTCACTCACCAGAGCATCACAGATGGCCTCGTTTCCCTCGGCAACGGCAAGATGGAGAGCAGTTCGTCCTTCATAGTCTTGCCAGTTGATCACACTGGGGGCAGTTTCCTACAGTAGGTAGGAATCAGAATCAGAATCATCGAGATACACGTGTATCTGTTGAGGAACAAACTACGGTAACTGGCAGTTTTTCTCATCTCAAGGTTAGACAGTTCATGAAAGAGGAAAAAGTTCTTTAAAACTGACTGAAAACAAGGTGACGCCAAGTGAAATGCCTCAATGCCAGCATACTGAGTTTGACAGGCACAACAGACACCAAGCGTACTCACTAATAAGAGATTAACACAGTTGACGGCCTGCGAATCATGGCTGCTCGCCGCCCAATGGAGTGGCGTCTTCCCCTCGGTGTCCGGGATACCGATGTTTGAATCTTGTTTTATCAACATTTTGATGTGTTCGAGGTTTCCATAGGAGGAACTCCAATGGAGGGCAGTTCTCTGAAAAAGTCATTGAAACACTCTCAGAATACAGCGAGATACAATGGGTGAGACAAGGGGTCATTAAGCCTGTACTGCCGTCTTACGGAAAACAGCAAGAGTTGGTGGGGGTACGGTTGATGGAAGTAATAGCCATATTCAACACTACAGTGTACCGGTACTTCATAATGCATTCTACAGCTGTTACTTCCAACTGATCATCACCCCACCCAAAACAGGCAGCGTACCTTGTTCTTATCCTGGTCATCAATTTCACCCATCCCGACATGTTTCAGGAGTAACGCCAGACATTTTGGTGATTTGTGCCGCGTCGACAGGTGAAGCGGAGTCTGACCTTCATTGTCCTTCTCCTTCCAGAGCGCCCCCTTTGACAGGAGCAGGCGGAGAAGCTTAAAGTTACCCTGCAAGAAAAGCAATCACTTTGTACGGAAGCATCCATTGGTCAGATTCAGGCAGTTTTTTATGATTCAGTAAGCTTGGTTTATTATCAGACTAGCTTTAGTCCCCGGTAAACCGGGTTGGTGTTACTGTATAATACGGTACTTTGTGGACATTTAGCTCAGTTGCAGACCACCCCAGTGACGTGATGATGTGAAACGTCATGCAGATTTCAGACGGCAACGGTGATGACATGCATGACGTCACACAACGTTTGTGACGTCATTGCTTTTGAATTTGATGCAATTTGACTGGAAAACGCTTCTTAAAGTATAGTTTGGCCGATTTTAAAATTTTAACCTTAAAAAGATCACTCCTTGGGTCAAGAGCAATGGAATATAAGGTATTGCTCACCTCCCTCCATGCAGCGGCTGCAGAGAACATTCGTGACAACGACCGGGCGAATTTGCTTTATATGTATTAGATAACTGTGAATAAAAGCCATCAGCATGTCATGAGTCTAAGCCACCCCAAACAGTGAGACCCAAGCTGTTTGGAGTTGAGATCCCTACCTTATGTGCTGCCCAGTGTAGTGCTGTCCGCCCTCCTCGATCCTGCTTGTCCACCGTCGCCCCGGCCTTCAGCAGAAGTTCTGCGCATTCTGGTCTGTCAGCGAGGACACAGAACATTAGAGGTGTCCTCCCAAACTGATCACCCTGGTCAATGTCTCGGGTGCTGGCTACAAAGAGATCAGAATTCATTGCAATGAAAACAGTTCTGTTCATCCACACTATTGACAACAGGGGGTGGTCATTTGCAGGGAGGGGTTTCCCGGTTAGACCAATCAAATGACACTGTAGGTATTGGTTTATGTCAGAATCTCTGGCAAAATGAGCTTTCCCTATCAACCACAAATTGAAGAAGACACAAATTGAAGAAAACTTCATCCAACTCACCAACAATAAGTTTTGCCAACATGGATTTGTCACCGTTGACAGCTGCAGCATGCATCTGTGTGACGGATTCAGCACCTGCTGCCTGATGCGGTCCAACAGGACCAAGGTCCATCTAAAAATGTGGAAAACAAATTGGTCACTGGAGAACCATAGTGCCGCAAAGACGGATTATAATGAAAGGAGACATATAACACACTAATAATCCACTGTCTCTCAATGTCTGGTGTCTTGACTGATCAAATCGATCCCAACACGAATGAGATGTAAATCCAAGCTGATTCCTCGTGGCATGGTTTCTGATGTTTTGTTTGACGACATGTCCAAACTAATGGAATATTTTTTTCTTCCAAAATGTATGGTCGAGTGACCAGTTTTCGGGTACTCCCGTTTTTTCCCGTTTATTCACGCGCACCCGCGAGACATAAAGATTTCACGGTAAATTAATATCTCTATTTTCGATACATAACAAAATAATTATGGACGCAAAGCGAGTAACGCCGTAATCGGTCAGTAAAGTCTTAGGCCAACCTGGCTTAGTACCACAAAAACCGGTCACACCATCACAGGGTTCCTGCACCTTTTCCTGAGTAAAATTCCATGATCTTTCAATGACTTTCCATGGCAAAAATTTTAAAATTCCAAGACATGTTTTGGTCAAACATAGCATCATCCCGTAGTGGTGGCGACGCTGTGAGTGCCCACAAGAATGTTTAGTTGATGCATGAGGCACGGGATGCATGAAGCACGGGAAGCACATTGCCATCAGGCGGACACCTGAGGCCGGGAGTCAGGGAAGTTTTTTAGCTAAGCGCAGAAATAAGGGCAATCAAGTTTTTTTATACACAAAAAGTCAAAATTCCATGGTTTTCACAGACTTTATAAGCAAATCACATAATTCCATGACTTTCCAGACATGGAAAACACTCTTTTAAAATTCAAAGATTTTCAATGGTTTTCAAGAGCCGCGGGAACCCTGCATCATAAGCATAGAGGACTAATATTATGCTATTGTAAACAAACAGATTTCTTACCTTTTTGGTTTGGTTACCATGGCTACGTGCAACTGCAGTCATGGTTCAACCTCAAAACCTGAAATTCAGATGCATTTATGATACATGTGATATTCATGAATTCCCCAATGATGAGGAATCTGTGGAACTAAAGTCACGACGTGGCGCTGCGAGCGATGTGCCCGAAGTTTCTTTTTCTAGGCCTAACATTATTTCCATTTATTTCTGGCGTGAAAATAACCCGTTAGTGTTTGTCGCCTGACAATAAACCTTACAGTGTAGCAGATGAAAATATCTTTAATCATATTGCTTTTTGGTTCCTTAAAATAAAGAGATGGCATGGCAATAAAACGTTGTTGTCTCATTATTCCTGTAGAAAAATGTAGTCACGCAACGTCAACAGTGACGTTGCTGCAGGCACATCGCCCGGGTATCCCATTACAGGCCTTCTGTTTTGAGGCGAGTGAAAAAGTGCATGCGCCTGGCAAACAATAGAATTTCTATTGTTTGCGAGGCGCATGCACTTTTTCGCTCGCCTCAAAACAGAAGGCCTGCATTACATCATCATCATCTTCATGACCTAGCCAGCCCCCCCCACTTCTAGTTACGGTAACCATATCGCCCAGGCATAGCTTCTTTTACGATATGACATTGACGGCTATTGCCTGGGACGTTATGGTTTACCCATATGCGCCCTGTGGAGCATAGTGTATTGGCATGTACTAAATAANTACCTCCCTTCAATTCAAGTGTTCTTTGGTTCATTTATTTAGTGAGTAGGCCTACTTGTCATTGCAGTGATACACATACAAGATAGGCCTAAAGAAAGATGACAGACGGGCCTGTGCAATGCACAAAGTGCATGATGAGCATCTGCAGTGCAGGCGGCATAGGCCCTACCGGTAGGCCTATGTCGGAAAGATGTGAAAAGACAGATGAACAGGAGAAAAATCGGAATCAATTTTAGGAAATACATACCTTTGCTTCCAAGAATTAAGCAACATCTACAAAATCATGGGATAGTTTCCTGAGCATTTGATAACTTAACGGTGGCAAGAATCCCAAAATTGTTCGTGCTCTTATGCGAAAGTGGGAAATTGTTGTTATGGATGACACTTCCCGAAAGCTTTATGTAAGACAACATTTCATTTGGGCCTTTCCCCAATGACGTATGTAACAAGAGCTATGATTGGCTGAAACTTTAAAGGGGCTTTGGGGCAGATCTAAAATACAGAATAACAAGGGCCAAGGACTGAGGTTTCAAGTGAAACGGACGAATAAGTTTATCGACATGATCAAAGGCATCATAATTCAATCCAGTTGGGAGATGTATTTGTTCACCTACCAAAGCACCAAACTGCTGTTGTGCATGGTTCAGAAACAGCATGCTTTTGACAGTTCGGTATTGCCGGTATTCCGTCTCCGGGGTTCTAAGTTCAACGTTTATATAAACCCAGTCATATCCAGCGTCATGTTGCCATGAAGACATGGAACATCATGTTCATGCTATTTTTGCATGTTTTGAGAGAGTGTAGACGAATTTAGTGAGTGATTTGAGGCCATTCTTTTTTCTGTCATTTTCTAGCCTCTCATAGGCTATTGCCCTCCACAATTAGAACTACATTTTAGGCTAGATTGTCAGTTAATAGGGCTAGCCAGAGAACACAGCTGTTTGAGCCTCCATCGAAAGAACTGATCACCCTCTTGTCATTTACTAACCAATGTTCGAGTAATAGGCCTACCGCGTCATTTTCTCAGACTTATGTAAGAACAAGGCACAGGTCTTGAATTCCTCTACAAATGAGCTCTCAAAAATTAGAAAATTCACAAACGTGATCGAATTTGTATGGATATATCGTGGATTGGTAGTTATTCAGCTAGGATATTGTATCATGCGTTTTCTACTCCGAGGATTCTTACATGGTGAAATATGTACTTAACTTTTTCTGACGACAATAGCTTCCTCACAAATGATTATTTGGCGAATAGAAGGATAGGAAGTCCTGCACTGATATTTTGTCTAAAGCATACGGCCATCAAATAAAGTTTCTCATTTCTGATATTTCTAATATTGGAGAGCTCAGATATACAAAAGAAAGCTATACAAATTTCCTTTGTGTACAAAGTCTGCCATTTGAAATGCAAATGAGCAAGCAATGATGCAACGTTTTTATTGCCTCATAACGAAGTTAACACCTAAGGAAACACGTAAGACATATTACTTCATAGTCAAGAACCTAAAGAGGTTATGAAACCATTTCGATGGAAGGACTCAAAAGCCTGAAACAGCTGTGAGAAGCCAACTCAAAGTCAAAGACAAAGAAAGTCCACTGAATGCATGTCCAGGATCAAAAATGCCCTGAATTCTCTCTCGTCTCGTGTCATGTCTGATTAATCTGAATGATTTATGGTTTATTTCAGATGGTAGAACAATGGAACAAGAACCTGAGGTGCCGCCTGGCCCTGGTGCCAGTGGTGACAACCAGGTCCAGGATCAGGAGATGAGCGATGTCACATCGGAGGTCAAAGTTCAATCAAGGAAACCTAGCTCCATCTACCTTCACAAAAATGAACCGAGGCTGAGTGAGGACCCAGCATTCGTTAGACCAGGTGAACCTTCACAATATTCATTGCTTAAAAGTTTAGCCCAGATCGTGGTAATGTGGAGCAGTCCACATCTGTTTCAATTTGCAGATTTCTGTGAAATGTGAGAAATGTCAAGATTCTTCTATTCTATCAGCTAGAATAACTTCAACTTATTTCTTGACAGGTACCACGGAGACGGTCATCCCAGAATATCCAACGAACCCCGACCTGTCGTTGTACTGTGAGAAGTGTCAGATTCACATCCCCTTACGCCACTTAAAGGAGCATCGCTATTTCCATAGGTCGTTACAGATTCTGCGCTACAAGGGACAGAATTTACCGGAAACACTTGATGACCTCATAAAACGTAGACGATTTGTCTTAAAACAAATGAAAAAAGGTGTGACTGCAGAATCTCCGCTGAATGCAAACGAGCTACAGCGACTTAATGAGGCATATGAGTATCAGAAGTCCCTGATTGAAAACACGTATGATCAACATCGTAGAATCTATGAACGAGTGAATACAGAAGTCGAAGGGGTGGGTCTAAACTGTAGCCCAGACTGTGTTATGGGGCTTGGAATGTGCTCCAATCAGAATGAGAGATTCAAATCGGAGATGGAGGACACTCGCGTTTTCCAAGACTTTTTTGGAAACGATAAAAATAAAAGTTTTTTTGGTGTGTATGACGGACACAATGGATATTTTGCAGCCGAGGTTGCCTCAAATGAGCTCCATCATATTCTACTGAAAGAAATGGCCCGGTTTGATCCGATGACAAGTTGTACTTGTGCCGTGAACATGATCAGTAACAGCGTGATGTCAGATTATGACTCCTATCGTCCGACAACACGGAATAGCGAACGCGTTCAACTCCACGAGGTCAGCGCAAACATCGTCCACCAGATACTCCACACGTGCGAGGAGAATATGGATAATTTGAAAGAAGCAGACATGAGTCTTGAAGAAATTCAAAAATACAGACGTAAACACAAAACACCAGTGAAAGATCCCTTCGCGGAGAAAATGTACATGGCGCTCCATAAAGCGTACGCCGTTGTTGATCACTTCCTGACCTATGGGATGGATGAACAGTCACGTGTCCGCTGGAGTGGATGTTCGGGTCTGTCTGTTGTGATTATGAATACAGCAGAATCGGAGGTCAAAGGTCGGGATGAGGAGTCTGTCGACAGTGATGATTCAGAGACTGTGTCAGGAATGCCACCTCCGAAGAAATTAGGTGTCATCTACCTCGCTAACTCAGGTTGTTATCTCATAATTCTCATTATTTTACAAATTCACAAAGGAGACATGCACTGTTAGGGACTTTTGCCAAAGCTCCGTATTGTCGATCCGTATCACGTATGACGTATGACTTTAATAGAAAATGCATTAGCTCGATACATCATATGTGACACGGATCAATGATACGGAGCCTTGCCGAAAGTCCCTAATATCAGCCAAGTCGTCCTCCTTAACTTCTAAGCTGAAAGCCACCAGGCAGTCAGAGTGGCGCAGTGGAAACATTGGGTCTGTCACCTCTGAGGATCTGGGTTCAATCCCAGATGGCCCCCTCTTCATGTGATATAGAGAGGCCGGTCTTGATTCAGAATCAAAAGCTATTGCTACTTCAAATGATACTGAAGTACCGGTATTTCATCATGAAATGTTTGGTGGAATTTCATTTGAACGTACTGTCCTTCACTTTCAGGTAACGTGCGGGCGATCCTTGTCCGTGACAACAAACCATATAGAATCAGCAAGGATCATACGCCATACAATGCAAAAGAAAAGGCTAGAGTGATCAAAGCAGGTGAGGTACAGGCAGAGTCTGATATGGTACCCCTATCTATTAGAACACTGTTTTAGGGAGATTCTGAAGTTCTGAAACTGATTCCTTCTTCAGGTGGCTACATCAGCGAAAGTGAAAAAGATCTGAAAGTCAACGGGATCCTCTCAGCAACCCGCAGCCTCGGTAACCATGGCGACCCAAAATTGAAGAAATGCATTCAGTTTGACCCGCATACCACCAGTGTACCTATAGATCAGTATGCGGAGTTTCTGATCTTGGCTTCGAAGGGAATCTGGGAAGTTTTCTCTGACGAGGAAGCTGCCACTATTGTTAGCCAGGTAAACTGCCATTCTAGAAATTATATGGGGAAACTGCGGAAGTCACATCATAATGTTGTAAAATTTTGAGGTGTTCGTCACCATTGACAACTTTTCAAAACAGAATTATCCTTCCAATGAAAGTTCTACATGATTGTATTTAATGTTTTTCCCTTCCAGATGTTGCCAGGCAACCATATCAGCACTCCAAGCAGAATTGGAAGCAGTCTCCAGGCACTGTTGTCCGAGTACCATGCCCAGTTGAACAACACCCAGTGCCCGGAGAGTGGGACATCCCGCGCTTTGACCAGCGCTGCTTCGTACTATTCGGTAGGCCCTCATCAGCCGCAGCCACCTAGTGGCAAGGATGAGAAAGAAAATGTGAAAAGCGACCAAAATGTTGAACAAACAGAGCCACCTGGTGAGGATGTGAAACAACGCCCTGATACCGGGAAGAGTGGTGCTTCTCGTGTGAGTTTTGCCAAAGAGGATCGAATATTGAGTCCAAACGCTGACCTTCAAACAGAAGTGGGAAGTCAGGTGTCCGATATTTATGACGAAGGAGGTGACTCAGGAAACGAGGGGGATGTTGAGACCCTTGCTGACTATGTCTCCCAGGGTCTACTCTCAAGGGCCTCGGAGCGCCCCCTGACGAGGGAACTCGTACAGAGGGAGTTTGCGAAAGCGATGGCGGAGCAGTTAGTCCAGGCCGCACTGTTGGCAGGAGCTAAGGATAACATCACAGCGATGGTTATATTGCTGCCTGGATGTGGGTTATAAACGATCAGGGATAAACCCTTTTTGGTCGAGATCTCAGAAACACGTATGGCATTAGTCATAGGTATTGAACTTTGTACGTATGGAGACCAACTTGAGGCAAAGCCAAAGACGCAGACGAGTCCCATGCCAAACGCCAGCTTTGAACTTGGGGACTCTATCTCCACACTGATTTGATCGGACCAATTCAGACATGTCAGAAAAGGCTGCTGGCAGATTGGTTAGTCTTTCAAGTGCATGATTTCTTTCTTATCTCTGTGGCTAAAGAAGAGAGAAAGGACAGAGAACCAGTCCACCACTAGTCCTCTGGAAGCTTTGACTCAAGGTCACCAGTCAAGGTCGCCAAGGTCACCAGTGTAAGGAATTTGCTTTGTTGTTCTGATACACATTTGGTCATATCTGATAGATGCCAAGCCATTTTGCACCTGTTGCATGTGTTAACAATCTTTACTAGTTTTGTTAAATATAAAATATTGTATTCAATCAGTCTCTTTCCTAACTTACTGTGATATTTGATGGGAGACTGCTGTGGATGGAGGGGAGTACCCTTCCTTTCCTCGGTATATGAAGCTCCAGTTTGTCTTGCCGGGGAATATGTGAAGTCGAATCTCGTGGATCGTTCAAGAGCATCATGGGCAACTATGTAGGGCCTACAAATAAATGACACGTACGAACGCTAAATCTGTCATTATTATGTATGTACATGATGTAGCTCCCACTCTACAACATGAACATAAATACATTGGCCCGTATTCAATAAGGGTGTTTAGCTAAATCAGCGTACAAATTCTGCATTACACAGGTTATAGGCCTAGAAACTATTGTTGTACGTTCTGTAAGCTGCCTGATCTCTGGCATTTTACCCACACGATGATTACACGCGTCTAACATTCCTGCGTCTTAGTGTGGGAGGACAATAGAAAGTGTTGGAAAAATTCTGGACAAGCCTTCCTGATCGTTCAACATTTCCTTTATGCTCTTTGACTTAGACGCAGGATAGTTAGACGCGTGTGATTATCCTGCGGGTAAACGCCTCTGGTGAACCACCGTACAGACATCAGACAATAGTTTTCTAGGCCTTTAACCTGTGTAATGCAGAATTTGTACGCTGATTAGGCCAAAACACCCTTAAACGTGCGATGATCACCCTTATTGAATACGGGCCATTGTCTTCTCCACAAACTCTGCATTAATACTCTGTGTTTATAACCTTGTAGTAGACCAGTCTTCCTCTAACGCAATAAAGTATTGACACTATTGGTAACGTTGTGTCTATATTATTCTGTAGCTACACAACTCGAACATACCGGTACCAACTTTACGTAGCATGGAGCTGAGTGACAAAACAAGTATTCCTGAGCTGGAAGGGGTCAGATTTCTACCCTACAGCAACGCCATGATGTATCATTAAGACGGCAGGCTACCAGAGCCTCCCCAGTAATCATTTACATCAGAAGATGCCTCAAGGTTGAATTCTGATCACACAAGGATACTCGGCAAAATTCAGAGACGACTTATGTTTACTATGTCGTTCGTTGTGCTCTATGTTGGACACCTGGCAATGGAACACATTCACATGTACATGTACCTGCACTGTGCATATGTACATGTACATTCACAGGTGTTCTCAGGAATACCACAAGAGAATAAAATAAACAAGATATTTTCTGGTTTTGACATAAAAGGACTATTCTTTATTGTAGTTTAGGTCTTCTTATAATATGGCTATTTACAGTTGTTAATGTACAAATCCTTATTGTAAGAATATAGAAAAATCTCCCACCACTTGCTGTGGTTTTATCAGACGTATTCAAAGTTTTAAGAATCAAAAGTCACAATGGAGCCGTTAGCAAAAATATCGTCTGCTATTAACAGTGTTTCTACAGTTCATTCACCTTGTTCACCGTTACTTCCATCACCATGGTAATGCCACATCGCCATGGCAACATCATCCTCCGTGGTGATGCCATGGCAACATGATGCCACTCCGTGATGCTGCCATATTGCCATGGCAACATGCCTTCTCATGATGCACTGAAATCACCATGGTATTTCCACCATGGTAACGTCGCCATATCGCCATGGCAACATGACTCCACTCCATTGTGTGATACCTCATGACCTTGACACTTCATTCTAGATTTACCGTCTTAAGTACTGTACCAATGAATGAATTGATTTGGATTCCTATTTTTCCATAATTTGGTTAATAAACTGAATATTTTTGAAGAATTTGACACTGGATTCAGCCATCTGGCATACACATAGGTCATAGCGAAGTATACAAACAAATTTCATAATTTTTTTATTGGAGGCAGTCAGTAAATGTTGAGTGTGATACATTCAGGGTTGTAATTTAGCTCCGTTGGTTGGTTTTACATTTTCAAGGTCCTCGGAGACTGTGTCCAGTCCGTGATTCATTTTCTCTAGCAACATTTGACCAATCAGACTCAAAAATCGAAAAATGAATCAAACTTAATGCGACAGAGCCATACTTGGACATTAAAGAACCACGATGTGAAGTAACCGAATTTCGAAACGCTAAAATGATTATATATACAATTAATCAATGTAATCAAGGTCGTATGCAATTAAGGTCAAGGTCAAGGTCATATGCAATCAAAGTCAAGGTCGTATAGATTTCTACATAAATTACATGCAGAATTATAATGAAAATACTTTACAATATACAGGCTTTTAAAAAGTAGATATATAATATATAATTTCAGATTTGGTGATAATTTGAATTTCATTAGCTCAAAACTGATGGTGCCATTTTTTTACTGTCAGACAAAAGGATACAAGTATACAAAGGTCAAAGGTCAAGGTCGGACACCAATCAATTTTTGTCTTGATCATGAGGAGGGAACCAAAATAAACCAATCAAAGTTGCTCCACAATTATTTCAACTCCTAATGCCAATGGCAACACACACTGTCCCCTTAGATGTAACAAATTTGAGCCCTTTCACTGCCAGTTTTGTTTAAACAACTAAAAGCTACCAGATCCTTAAATTCTATAGAAAACCCCCGGGGNCGCTCTGTCAGCCACCTCCCGCTGCTGTTGCCGACGGAACATTGCCTTTTGTTGCGGGCAGGGGAAAAGTTATAATTCAGGATGGGCCTTGTGTGGGAAAAATATGCTGGCCCATAGGCTTATTGCGTGAATGATAGGGAAATAAGGGGCCTCTCTGTGATCGCGCGGGCCCGCCGAAAATCGGCGAAATCACCCCCTATTCCCGCTTTTTTAGGAACGCACATGGGGTTATGTTGAGCCAGGGAGTGACCCCCCCCCCCGGGAGAAAACCCTGTCACATAGGTATTCAATGGAAAGTACTCACTGAGAGCTTTCCAATGAATACCTATGTGACACACTTTAGGTGCCTTTTAAGCTTTTTATTGATTTTCAATAAAATTGATTTCGTCATATGAAAGGAAGATCTCCTCTGTTGGAAGAAACAGATAGAACTCAGACCGTGACAGAAGAATAAGAAGACAGTGATCAGGAGAGCCTGTGTTTCTAAGGCTGAATCATCCTGCTTCCAGATTTAGCTGAAAATGAAGTGGGCGCTAAAATCTTGTCTCGAATAACACCGCCCTGAACATCCAGGCTGCCTGGCTAACGGGTCAGGAGAGAGGAAGTTTTCACACACACGACCAAAATGACAAGCTCTACCCTTCAATGGTAAAATGCACTAGAAATCAGTGGGGGCATGATTGATTAAGATAACAGCTGTACTGTACACTACAGTATATTCAATAGCACACAGTTGAGCTGTTCCTTCAATTATCACCTTCCCACTGATTACACGTGGAGATGCTGCTTAAAGCCCCACTGTATTGAATTTTACGATATTTTCAAAATGTTAGGAGAGTGCAAACAGACGTTTCATAGCCTCGTGAAGGTCCCCAAAATGCTTGCCTGATACGTACTTCACAGAATCAAGGCCTAGTTTTCAGCACGCATTGGAAAAAACTGCAGGGAGAGCTCTAATGTATTCTGACAGAGCGTAGTACATTTTACACTACGCTGACGTCGGCGATGATTTGCGTTTTTCACATTCAATACAGTGGGGCTTTAACATTGGAGGGTAGAGTGTCACGGACATTTTTATCTAATCTATCAGGCAGACTGCAGATTAAGATGAAAGGAAAATATGGAATAGAAGCTGACGAGGCTAAGCTCACCAAGTGTTAAGTTAATCGTAGAAGCTAAATATAGCGCTTGTAAAGACAGTAATACTGCCATAAATGCCATACTCCAAAGGCAATCCCAAACGACCCAAGTCTCGCACAATCATGAACAAATCATACGAATTCTCGCTCAACTCAGGCGGAAAATGCTCCGAATCTGGAAGATATGACAAACTCTACGGTGTAGGAAAAATTTGGCACTAAAACAATCTCATAGCTGCATTATAATACTTTTGGGCAATTTCCTATGATAAATTCTCTATTCAAATAAAGAACCTCACTCTCGACGTATAAACCTAATCTTGTAGCGTTACATTTTACGTATCATTACCTCGATGTCATATCCCCAATAAAAAAATATTGAGTGAAAGCTGAGCGCCAGATACGGCATTATTGGCACTGCAGACAATATCGGGCGAATAAACGTGCAGGAAACCGGAGAAAGCCTGCCCTGTTGAAGAGAGGCATCCTAACTATCGAGGGATTGAACCTGGATCCTTAACAGTGCCAGGTGTTGATGTTTTCACTGCGCCACTCTGACAACCCAATTCAGTACTCCAATAGATAAATCCCAAATTGACGAAAACGAGAAAGATCTGCGCACTTCCCCCGAAATTGTAAACAGAACCTCCGAAACTGAATGACATGACCCAGAGAAGACGACGACAGTTACTTCGACAACGTTGCGTCAGACTTGACCATTGCTGAATCATGGATTACGTCACGTCAGCTGGTTTCAGGTCAAGGTTGTGTTTGTGATTTGGGCGGAAGTGCGCAGATCTTGGAATTAGGGATCTGTCTATAGAGGCTTTGCAAATGATGTCACAAGCCGCTATATACTGGAGGGCACACACTGCGCAGAGGCACAGAGGTGCAGCGAAACGAGCCGTGCATGCCCCAATGACGTTACGGCAAACACTGGCGTGGCGCACTTCACTCAGGTCACGTCAAGGTCGGTTCAAATCTCTGCGCCCTGTGTCCTCCAGAATGGCCGGCAGGATGACGTCATTGCAAGGCCTCTATTTGGCAATTTTTGAGTTGAGATTACGAATATCAATGGATATAAATCCTACATACTCATACTGGAACTTTGACCATCGTCATATCCGCAAACAGAACTTAAATCCCAAGAATCCTCGATACATACGAAAAAAGACAACTTCTTTCTCGACACACCCTGTATTTCGATTGCCATCAATTACGTATGTACCCTCATGACATCTCCGTTGGAATTCAACTAAATAACGAAGCACGGAGTTTGAGCGGCATGTCATGTGACCTCAGGCTCCACACACACAGGAACACAACCCAAGGCATCTCTAAAATCATACTCACAACACTGCACACGGACCAACGTAAGATATGACCTTAATTTGACCTTGGATAATTATCATCTAGAAAATGTTCTTATATATAAAATGTACTTTAAAACTGCCAAAGTACATCCGTTAAAGCAGAGGTTTAGAATGAGGAACCGGCGTGCCGTTTATCCCGACAGGTCGGCGCAGCGATCGATGTGACCGAACCGACGTCATTGACGCCGTTTTATGTGCTGACGTTGCGTCATGAAAAAATCTGCTGTACATTTTTCTACAGGAAAAAATAAGATAAAGACGTTGCCGTTATCGCCATCCTACCTCTTTATTTTAAAAAAAGCAAAAAAATTGCAGAAATTTTCATCCGCGACAAGATGGTGTAAATTTTAATGTCATGCGACCGAAAAAATAGGGTTTATTTCACGCCAGAAGTTAATGGAAATGACTTGAAATCACGTTGAAAAAAGAAACTTCGGTCTCATTGATCGCAGCGCCACGTCGTGACGTTAGTTCGTCCGGTTCCTCATTAGAATTCCACCTCAGTTACCTCACAAGTCGTCAAGTTGACTTCCTCCTACATCCCAGGTTGTTACTGGAGCCCAGGTTGGTTGGCAGGAGGCGATCATTATGTACACATTTCTTCAAGACTTCAATTCTGAGCTTGAAGTTTTTACTGCAGGAACGGCAGATGACCTTGAAGTACACAACAGCTTGCACCATATCTATGACAGATTTTAGGAAATTTGCGGCTCTGAAGAGATTAACAATCTGAGAAAAATCCTCATATTTGGTAAAAAAATACCGAGTAATGCTTGAAAAATAACCCATAATATTTGCGTACAATAAGGTCCGTGTATTTAGTAAGACACACACATCCCTTGAAATTCTGGTTTTGAAACAAAAATAGTCACCATGGCAACACAAAATATAGGTAATCTTCGAGTTAACATTCCATCTTTCAATTATTGCTTGATTATTCGCTGTTATGCGAGGTCAAGGTCACGACCATCCCAAGGTCATTTACGAATGTTGGCAAATCCACGCAACTTTGACAAAACTGCCAAAATTTGGTTTTACTCTATACTTATTGGTTTTAACTCAAAATTTTTAATAACTAGGTATGATATAAAGTTTTCAGTCACATGACTGCGTTACTTGTAACAAACAAAACATCCCGCTAGGAATGATGGGTAATCAAGCACCTGACATTACGAGATTTTGGTTGTGAAATGACTGACGCGTTTTTGTAGCTCAGTAGAACAGTCAGTCGATTGAGACTGTCGTTACAGACGTCAAAACGGAAACTCATGAGATCGTCTGCTTTCTCTGCCCCGAGCCTTCAAAAAGAGCACATCTGATTGGTCAACACACCACGATAAAAAAAGTCCCATCATTCAAAAAATTCCCTAGAAATTCCTTCTCAGCTGCAATGGAGCATAACTTGCCAGTTGCCGCAAATTTCAAATGGTTGCCATGGAAACACGCCACACGGCAAGCCTCAATATGGCGGTCCTAATTAACATAACTTTCCGCTGAAATCTAAGGATATGGCTGTAGAGATGACAGCATCTTTGGCTAGGCTGCCTGCACAACTGAGAATTTAGACAATCTGAGGACATGTCCTGTATCAGAATGCAGCTAAACTGGGCTGTTCTGCCCAGGGTCGTGAAAGTGTAGAATAGTGGCTTTCAATGAGCACATATTGAACTGAACACATTCAGAACCATAACAGAAGTTGAATCGGCAAGCATGAGCTCATGGTATCCACGAAGAGCACCGACAGGCCACTTCTGCGATTTGACATACGTATCCGTCGACCAGCGCACACTGGCAGGACACTCCTGGGACTGAACCGCCACATATCCAGGTGGACTTTACAAGTCCTTGAAAAGGAAAAGCTCCCACTTTTTCAACTTAAAAGTATGAAATTCCCACATAATGATTGTGTTACAAAGTCGATCACCTTTAACAGGCATGCAAATACACCACAGCGCCGCCCGGTGGCCAACTGCATGACTATTTGCCCGTCACGGCCGGACAGAGTGAGTCCGCATGCAGCGCCATCTATGAAGACTCATGAAAGACTGCAGCGCCGTCGACGCATCCCAATCACACGGGCGACTTGTGGACGTACAAAGATGAAGCCGTGACACTCGAATAGAAACACGACCATAGCCGTCATCATGACGTTGATGATATCGACGATGACACTGATGTTGGCGTCTGTGGGCGGTGCGGTAAATTATGGTTATGGTTCGCATTTTTTAATACCGAGTACACATTGTCTACTTTTGCTAAGGTTTCGAAAAATGGTATTAGGTCCATGAGTTCCATGTCCGACATATCATCAAACCATGACGCCACGGGCACCTGTGGAAAGAAAAGACACCAATAAGTTTTGGGGGAAATTTCAAGAAAATTTGTTGATTTTGATGGACCCAAGTCCAGGATTCTCAATCGCCATATTTCAAATCAATAAGAGCAGTCAGCTGCGCGTATTGCCAAAAGATACCAATACACAGGAAAATCCACGTGATTGGTGCTCGATCAAGAATGAATGGGTCTGCTACATGCATTGAATTGGGCTGTAGTGACACCTATTGGTCAACTCACTGACAGCTCCAATTCACAGAACACACATCAACACAAAATTTGATGTAGGCCATCCTCATACATGGGCATTACTGCCACAGTGTTCGGATCAGAATGACCTTGCGAGGTCAAATGAAATTGAAGGTCAACAAAGGTCAAGGTCAACTTACTGCATTGTCTGGATGGAAGATGTATGACGCGGGAGAATTATCCACAATCACCACTTTTTGCAAATCTCGACCCAGCCGACTCAAATCCTGGAAACGGGAGGGATAAACAATCAGTAACCATGGTTACGAACATCAGCCTAGATCAATGCAGATTTTGAAAATATTTCGGCGCACACCAGCAATTTGATTCAGGTGAAAGTGAAGGTCGTTTGGGCATGATCTTACCTTTACATAATTGCCCCTGTGAAAGACACATGATTCCCTGAATAGACGTGCTCTGAATACACCCCATTTGTCTAAAAGATCTGCGACGGGATCTGCATACTGAAATAGACAACACAAAAAGTTGAAGGAAGCTGGCTGATGGTTTGGGCTCCCAGAGTAGCAATGGAAACATTTGTATTTGATATTCTGTCAGGGCCGAAGCCACAACATCATTGGTGCTGGTACATGTAAGTACGGAAGAGGCCATCTCAAGCAGGGTCTGTGCCAGAAATGTTTTTGAGGGTACTAAATTCTTCAAAATCAGCAAAACCCCCCATGAAATTAGAGAAAATGGCCCTTTTCTGTTCCTTTCAGGGTACTAGCATGGTAGCCTTAGTACCCTCTGGCGGAAACACTGTCAAGCTACTCATGTTCCTCACTTGGATGGGGTCTTTTACTTGACCTTGTGAAGGCACAAGCTACAAGGTACAAGGCACCATGGCTTACTGTCCCATGCGACGGACGCGAAGAGCCGGGAAAGAAATCCCATATGACCCGGGCTGGATTCGAACCCGGGACCTGCCGCATGTTTAGTGGACATGATAATAACTTGACCATCAGGGCTCCAATGGAAACATCACCACCTGTCACCCCTGAGATTCAATGGCCGGTCGGATCCACTCTCCATCTTACATGGAGATTAGAAGTTCAAGGTCAAGTTGACCGACTCCTGAGAAGATACGATACGCACCTTGGCTAAACTTGCCGTGAATAGCACACATTCATACAACTCGCCCATCTTCTGTAAGAACTCGTCTACGTAAGGCCGCTTTAATACGTACACCTGAAACAACGACGACAACATTAGATATGCCACGTTAGCTCTGGTTTCCTCCTGCATAAATCAAGCTGATGCCGTCTGTGGCACTAATGCCATATTTGGTTCTTAGTTGTTGATTCAATATTCTGTAAAGACAAACTATACCAGCTGATTGTGTCTCACCCCCCCCCAGTATATGTCATCCTCCCACAACGAACCTGAGTAAAAATGTCAGGATTACCACATCAAACAGACTGATTGCCTTTCTATTGATCTGTAACTAGATCAAGATGTCATCAGAACCGTTACAACGACGATGAACCCGGTTGACCTTTTCCACGTTATTTTTCTCCATATCTCACAAACATCCACGGTGCATGATCACCGTGGCCAATTAACCGCCGCGACAGCACAATTTACTATTTCTTAACTGGTTTCCATAGTAACGCATCAACCTGTCCTCAGCACCTGTATTGTACCTGGCGAAGAATATGCCTAGTCTGGTGCAGTATTCTAATTAGATTGTACGCATGCTGGGTTTAACGGGAGACGATTACGTGGATGGTTGTGGCGTACACAAGCCATGAAGGTGTAGTGCTTCTGTCACTGACTAGCAGCCTGAAGGTCCAGGTTCAACTCCCTGTGTGGGCTTGAGATCTTGGGCAAGTCACTTAACTTCATCGTTAAACCTAGTATCACATTGTACTTGGTCATTCAGCCACAACAAATTATATGGTTTAGGAAGCAGTAGAGCTTGTTATTGAACAGCTCTGCCAGATTTTAACCCTTCCCCTGCCAAGGCTGGCACTTGAAAGTGCCAGCCTGAAGAAGACCCCAGTTGGGGTC
Source organism: Notospermus geniculatus (assembly GCA_002633025.1). Lineage (NCBI taxonomy): Eukaryota > Metazoa > Nemertea > Pilidiophora > Heteronemertea > Lineidae > Notospermus > Notospermus geniculatus. The sequence continues at coordinate 159,867 of NMRB01001365.1, forward strand.
GAAAATTTGCAAAATGTCTGGAGGACAACTCCTTTTATTATATCATTTCCACTGCAAAGGGGAGAAATTTCCCTCAAAATCTTACAGGGATCCTCTCACATAGGTATTCATTGGAAAGTGCTCACTGAGAGCTTTCCAGTGAATACCTATGTGATGGGTTTCAAGTGCCTTTCAAGCTTTTTTAAAATTCACTTTCATTAAAATTGGCATTTGCAGTGAAAGATTTAAATGAAAAGCACAGGACTTCATAATTCAGGCGAAAAAAATCAGCCTCATAACCTCATTAGATGGTAATTATTACACAACATTAATTAGATTAAGATTTTATAGATGGAGTCTTGTTTCTCTCCATTCCTCACCGACTCGTTACTCGAGTTGGCGTCTCATATTTATGGACCACAAAACACCTGTTATCATTGCTATTTACCGTCATTTTACCATCAAAAACAGCAAGAATTGATAATCATCACTCAGCAATTAGTTGAAACCTCATAAAAACATGTGATTATGATGTACATGTATATAAAACTATGATGTTCTACTAACAGATGTGTCAGGATTGGTCCTGTTGAATTCTCCGACAGTGGGGATTGGAGCTCCTGGATGGAGAATGGTGCTGCAAAACAGCCAATGACTTGTCCTTGTGTTACACTCTCCAACTGCGGGGACTGGAGCGCCAGGATGGAGAATGGTCATCATGGCCAATGACTTGACCTTGTGTTACACTCTCCAACTGCGGGGACTGGAGCTCCAGGATGGAGAATCGTCATCATGGCCAATGACTTGACCTTGTGTTACACTCTCCAACTGCGGGGACTGGAGCTCCAGGATGGAGAATGGAAGTCACATTTATTATTGAACAGCCAATGAACCCAGCTCACCACCTGTCCTTCATTGTTATAGTACGGTCGGCCTACAGCGGCGAACTGAGCAGGACAGTCAGTTCAATGAACTAGGACAGAGCTATTTGAACGGTCTGCACTGTCAATAAGTCAACATAGAAAAGCCTCCCTTAAAAGTACACCTATGACAGCAGTAAACCTCTATATAAGGACACCAAAGTTCAGTCCCTTGGTCCCAAATTGGCAGTTTCTACTCATTTTAACATCTCAAACCAGGACACCTCTCAATTATGGACACCACATGTCAATCCTAAAGATGTCCTTTACAGAGAGGTTCCACTGTTTTTCTCCCCTGAAGGCAGGGCGGTTTTCAGAGTCGGAGTCAGAATCATGACTTCACCACCACTGAAACTGAACGGTGAATTCAATGAACACAAATTTGCCCGTGTTGTGACGTCATGAATATCTTCTACATACCTGGTGTATTGTTCCGTCTATTTCAACAGGGACTATAAAATCTGCGTTGCTAACAGGCTGCAAGAAAAAAATAAGACAGAGATTAAAACCATTATCACATCATCTTGTCTGCTTCCTGGCATTTTATCCTCATGTAGCCAACTGCAGGGTTTCCGCCAGGACTTTTTTCCAGGGTACGACCTGTAAGGGGGGAGAAAAAAAAAATTCAAAAATTTTTGTTGAAAAAAATTTTTTTCAAAAAAAATTTTTTTTGTTAATAGTATGGCCTCCAGAGTCATTTTTTACACAGTCTCCAAAATGGAAAATTAGTCTTCCTTCTGCATGAAAGTTGCATTTGAAATGTAACAAATTTAAGAAAAACATTATTGAAGTGTTTTTTACAGGGTACTATATCGTACCCTCAGATTTCTTTAGGGTACTATATTTGTACCCAAAGTACCCTCTGGCGGGGACCCTGAACTGTGCGAATGAGCATCAAGGGTTGCCAGAAACTTTTGATTTATTTCTAGTTGAAAACAAACGAAAACTTAGCCAAGATGGGAACAACACAGCTGAAACAGGGTCAGAAAAGGCCTGTAGTTTGGGCTTTGGAATAGGCCTGTGGATGTCTTAGTGAAGGGGCTTCAACGGTCCTTACCTTGAAAGAACTATGTACCAATGTTTCATCTAGGTCTATTACCATACATTTTTTATTGATGTCCTGATGCCGCAAGGTCTGTAAGAGGTATTTTTGTGTTGGCTGAAAAAGAAAACATCGGGTTAGAAACAATCCGTGCGAAAAATTGACCAATAGGAGTCACTTTTACTCTTGTCCAATCAAAAGACGAGAATTATTATTGTGCGAGAGGCAGCTTTTTGACGAGTATACACTTACCTTTGGGTGTCCATTTTCGTCTGTTGGGACTGGTGTACTCTGGTGGGTGTTGCTGTTTGAACCAAGACAACATAAGAAAGAACTAAAAATTCCACGATTTTTCGGTTTCTTTAAGGAGGAACCTGCAACGATAGAAATCGGATCGATTTTAGTCGTTTTAACTTCGGAAATGAATATACTTGGACAGCCCAGGTCAGTCCCAGGCACTCCGACAGTCACCTAATTACGTGCTGATAACATCTTCAAATACTTTCCTATTGTGGTCGGTGGGAGCATCAACAATTGGCGGAACAGCTTTACTGTACACAACAGTATACTTGGTAGTACAAGATACAGCTGTTCTATCAAATGATCATGTTCCCACTGATGAAGAGTGGAGATACCACCTTTTACAACTGGAGGGGAGGTTAGTATTATGGCAACAGCAACTGGTCCATTTACCGGTAGTCAAAACCCCCCTGCATTCGGCTTCACCAATGACATGAATGAACACAAATTAAAATTGGGACATAAGTTAACTCTGTATCTGGCAAACAACCTCAGAACAGGTATGGGTACACTGAACCAAAAGCTGTAACATTCGAACACAGAAGAAGGACAAACAAAGACATCAAACACGTCAACTGCTTGGAAAGAAGTCCACCAAGATCAAAGGATGAAACGTTATATAAAATATACTGACTTCCAAACGAAAACAACGAATCACACTCAGCCAATCGTATCCTCCACATCAGAGACATATCGTCAGTTCTCCGCAAAACGTCACAAGTTGATGAATACCTGTGTCAGGAACAAGACGAATCCTAAACACAAACTGATTGAGTTTATCTCAAAATGGCCTCTAAACCAGATTGGACAACATAACAATCTGTGTCAATCTAAGTCATGTATACCGATCGTTCTAGGTCACAGACTGCGGGTCAAGCGTTGTATTCTTAAGGCGTAATAACGAAGAATTTTGTTCTGGTCACGGGACAATGGAATGAGAAATATGACATTTAAAATGCCACAGGCCCGAATCACTACATCGTGACCTCTGAACTGGCCCGCAGGCCTAAATCAATATATTGTGACCTTTAAAACTGCCTCAAGGTCAACAACCAAGGCCAGAAGTGACTCTGACATTTGTTCAAATTTTGAATTAACAGCCCAGGTACACAAGACGAACTTTAGATCGGAACTAGGCCTAGTATATGTGACCTGCTCTGCCGAAAGCAGACTTATGTCACTCTTACCTTGGCAGGTTGAGACCAAATGTTTGTCAGTTTCAGTATATTGTCTGTCTATTATGAAATCTGAAAGAATCTATTTCTTCCATTCTCTCCTGGTGTCATCTCGGTTCATTGAGGCTCACCTTCTGAGCAACATGTCGTCAACCGAGAATTAACTGGGTGTAACTGCATTTTTAGCTTGACCCAAACTGCCTGTGCTTTTAGTCCCTTATAAGCACAGGAAATGAGGGTCAAGTTAAAAATGCATTTAGACCCAGTTAATTCTCGGTTGACGATGTGTCTCTTTTTGCGAGAGCGGGTCAAATATAGGCCTAGTACTCTGCGGCTGAGTTGCCCACACAAACTCAAGCTACGCAGGAAAACCCCCACGTGGAGCAAGCCCCAGGCACCGATTCCCTGCCAACCTGAGCGGTGGAAAAGTGACCACTCCACATCATTCATTCTTCATCCCGTGGCTCATATTAACCAAAAGCCTCTTTGTCATCTTCAGCTAATCACGATAAATTACCCCCATATATTCGTGTTTCTGATCTTGGCGTAATCTCTGATCATTCTTTTCCTGGCAAAGACCAAGCGATTAATGTCCGAGCCTTACCCGTGGTCAAGATTGTAAAGCTGGTTTGACAAGTGACCCCAGCATGAGGTCACAACCGCCATTTTGGTTTCCCTAGGTATCCGCCGCGGATTATTGACGACTACGTACGACAACAAGAAGATCAGTGCATAACACATGCATGGAGTTACTGTCGCACGTAGTCGTCAGTAACCCGTGGCGGATACCTCCTACGACTTTTGCAGAGACCAACACAAACACCTGCCCATAGTTTTCTATGGTTCAGTTGCCCATAGACAGCATGGTTCAGTTGCCCATACAGGTGCGGATTCAGACGGGGCGCACCGGCCGCTTGCCTCCCCTTTTAGCTAACAAATCTGTAAAATCGACCGTGAAATTCTGGAATTTGGTGCAAATTTCAATGTTCCTAGTTCACAGGACACCCTCTTTTCCCAAATCGTGGATCCGCCCCTAACCATAGAGCCAACTCATACAGGGAGGAGTGCTGTTATGCAAGACTGAGGAGCAGGACATTTTCAAGAAAGTAAAGGGAATTATCCAGTGTTTTTTGTACAAGTGACAGTGTGAAGATCAACCAGGGAAATTTTGACCGAAATGTTTCGAAAATGGTCAGGAAGGGATCTCCCCTTCTACAATACAACTCAAGGAAACAGTGACACAGGAGCCCTATTCACAGGTTCTGATCTGAATTTCCCTCCAAGTCGGACCCCCTCAGAAAAGGGAGCAACATTTGGATTTTATCCTCCCGAAGATGATGAACAATGACGGTGACGATGAACATACGTTGACGTGCGTGTGCGATCCTCTGCGCGTTGATAAACACGTTAGTGTTACACCGATTACAGTTATTTTTCACCCAAGGATCCGACGGATTGACAGCATCTGAAAGCAAAACGGGACTGGACTGTAAAACTTCTCAAATACCAATCAAAATCAAAACTATTTCATCAGCTTTTGGCCCAGTTTATAGATCATGACGATTTGTTTATAAGATTATCAGTGGCTACTTGAACTCCTGTCTTAAAATAGAAAGTGCAAGTGACGTTGTGTCTTTGACCACAAAAAAATCAATGTTTGTTGGACATTTTGGCAGGGACCGCCCATTCGAGTGTTGTTTTTGATCTTCAGAAGGGGGATCCCTAGAGGCAAGCCCCTTTTCTATTTTTAGAACCAACAGTTTGCCAATTTCCACCACGGTTGTCACGGTATATTTAGGATGAGTAGGCCCAAATGAACAGCCACAATGTCTCCAGAACAAGGAGGAAAATGTAGAAGACGCCATTTTTTCACGAACGGTTTTCTTTCGTAACATCCTCCTGCAGGTCTACAGAACATGAGACTGTGGCTCCAAACAGGTTTGCCATATGATGTCATGCTCGGGGGCTAACAAAGAAGTTACCACATGGTAAGAGAGCATGACAACTGCAGTTTTGGAATGGTTACTTTCCAAACATTCTCTAAGAAGTGAGGATGCAGACAAGACTTACAAATGAGGCTGGATAAATACGGCGACTTTTTGGGCACATTTTTGGGCACCTTTTTGTAGACTTTTTGATCCGGAACCAACATGGAGTAGTTTAGGGAAAACATTGTTGCGCGTGACGTAGCCGAACTTGGAGACAGCAGGATCTGCTTGGTTTAGTTTATGATTTAGCAGGCACCAAACAACATGAAGCTCCAAATCTCTCACCAATCCTAAGAACAATCACATGTGAATGTGAAATCAGCAAGCATACGCAGAACAAAAATCTGCAACTAGCCGTATCTCCTCTCCAGCTAAGATCATAACGTCTTCCCTGAATCCAAGTCGTCCCTGAATTTGCCTGAATGTTGTGCGATTGTGGTTGCTTTGACCACAACTCCTTTCAGAAACAGCAGAGTTTAGTTCAGTTCAGCCACATATTCAGGAGAACTGGATGGGTCCTGTGGGTTGAACATGCCTGTCCTTTGACTACTGTTGTGACGTTTACGGTTGGAACGTGAAAATGGTCCTAATTTCATGACATAGAGAGAATCCCAGTTTGAGAACATCAGTCAACTCAAGTATGTCTCCAAGCAGCTGAGGCAGGGACAGAACACACTTGGACAGTACAGTGAGTGTCAGTGATTGGGATGAAGTGTTCATGAAGCACAAAAGTCAAAAGAATGGACGGAAAGTGACAATGGTGAAGTCCTAGTTTCACAGAATAAGAGATCCTAACAGAACATCACATCATTTCAAGCATAGGAAGGCAACACAAGGAAAGACAGCACTGAGACGAGGACCACCTGATGGGATGTCTCCAGACCAAAATGAGTTCAAACTTCAGCATTACCCGGGCAAAAGTTTACCAGGTATTGTAAATGATCATGCTGATAACACTCTGATTGGTTCTTGTTGACCCAGCTTTGTGCAATATATCATAACGGCCTAGATTTGGTGAACTAAGTACAGAGAACAGGATCAAGATGAGCCTAATTTTGGTTTCAAATATGCATACCGGTATTAGGAAGTAGATCAAAGAGCAGGGGACGGACCTACTGGTACTGGAAGTGCTGATATGTCCAGAACTGTTTTGTATCAAGAGTAACAAGAGTCGAATCGGACCGAACTTGGTGTCATAGGTCATCTGACCCAGGGGTATATATGTACAAAGTTTCAGGTCCACAGCCCCAGCGGTTATGAAACGTGCCCTGCTAACGGACGACGACGATGGATTCAGCACCACAACAAAAGCTCACCCCAGATGAACTAAAAATGCAAACTCAGGGCATTGTAGCTACTCATCGCACAATACCGGCAATATTTACGGTATACCGTATACGCAAATATTTTCGCGAATAAAAATTACCGCGAAAATCGCGAATTGGTCAATACCACCGCGAATTCTATTACACGCGAACCATTTTCCAATCACCGACGATCCCATACATGCATAATACATCGTGGAAGACTGGTTCCCATCTTTGCCGCTGCAGTTCCTCTGGCACTCCTGTTCCGCTAGCGGAGCGCCAGCAGTGTGGAGCGGCAACGACGGGAACCAGTCTAACTTTGTGGTTTGCACGTGACACTGATCTGTCAATCACTCAGCTATCATGGCGCCCCGCCAGCAGTGAGGTTGATTATGACGGCGCGGATTTGTTTCTTTTCGGTGGATTTCGTACCATAACTGTCACACTCGCCATTGAAAATGCAGTGTTTTTGAAATCTTACATCAGCGACCCCAACCGCGAATATTTATCCACGCGAAAAGGTACTTTCGGACCCCAACCGCTAAATATTTTAGCCGTGAAAATATTTGCGTATACGGTATGTAGGAGCGGAGGAAACTGGAGCTTTGGAGAAAACCCACGTTGTCAAAGAGAGATCCCTATCACTGTCAAAGAGAGATCCCTATCACTGTCAAAGAGAGATCCCTATCGCTGTGACATAAAACTGTTTGCAGGACCGAGGGTCAAACCCACTACCTGACTGGAGCCAGGTGCAGAGGTTGTCACAACACCACACCAAAATCTGCCGAGTAGTTTGAGATGGCCTCCTCCGTACTTACCAGGGTCAATAATGCTATGGCTTCGACCCTGATGGACCAGTAAATACAAATACCCCGAAATCTGCCAAAATGAGATGCTAATCAAGAACCAAACAACGACACCTACTTCGTGAAAAGATGTCGCCTCTAGGCAAAGGCACGTATTCCAAGTGGTTCGGCGGCCGCGAGAAAGGGCCCCAATACGCCATGACACTCTCCTGTTGTCACAGAGTTTGAATCCGGCTGTAGTATATGAAGTATTATTAAATCCGAACATAAGCCTGGTTTCACCAAAAGATATTTCAGTGCCAAGAACACGATGATCGAACCTCACGAAAAGCGCGTGAAGGAATGACTTTACGCACGATACCCGACGCATTTTATCTTCGGCCATTCGCGAATCGGGGAATTACTCAGAAATTCCCCTCTGCCGTTCCAAGGGAAGATCCATTGAGAAGTACCTTCGAAATCAAAAGTAAAACCAACCTTTCAAGATATTAGAGATCGATGCCAGATGATAGGATTCCTACCCAGACCAGGACATACCCAGAAATCCTGACAGACAGGTAAGTCTACTTCCCTTTTATCATTCTAAAGAGAGTTCGCAGAAATATCTCGTTCGGTCAAAACACTTCATAACTTTATGAAGAATCTGATCCTAGTCGTTGTTGTCGCATGAAATGATTTGTTGTCATCGGTACGTCTGTCTGATTAAGACGGACATGACGTGGCCAAAATATTGACCTCAAAGACATGACATAAACAACAGACACTGACTTGTCTAAGAACCTAGTTTTATCTGCAGGATCCTGAACCAGTGGTCATTCTCAGACATAACAAACAACCAGACACTCTCAATCCGAGAGTTCATGGCCAGAAGTTTGGTCTTCCCAAATCTCCACTATACTTCACCATGACCTTGACCTTGAAAATTTGCATATGACCTTTGACCATAATACGCAGAGCCCTCTTTCTGTAGGATGTGGTACTTACCTGAAACGATAAAGAAGAAACAGGTTATCAGTATTTATTAACAAGATAGCCAATCAGAATAAGCCAATCAGAGCAAAGAGAGAGTTGACTGCTTAAAAGGTGACCATGCCCCTTTAAACTAGGGACACTAACCTTTGGAAGGGCTTCTGAAATTCAAAGTGGACTTTCGGCCTTCATTGAGGAAAGCAGGCAAATAGTTTGTTGATAAACAAACTTGATATTTTCAACAGCATCTTTTTGGTCTTTACAACGATGTGAATCTCGTGATTAGATTCTTTACTTTTGTGCCGTCAAGATCGTCAAATATAGTACTGATGACAGCAGCGGCAGAGACCCGTGTTTCGACAGACAGTATTTTGGAGCAGAGTGAGGCACGACGCAATAACCTCGCCATAAAACTTAACACCAATCTTATTCCTTACCAAGTATATGGCGTATAAACGACATAGCTTGAACTCTAGTGGTTAAATTCCATGAATGCATAGGAAAACCTCAACTGGCTTCCTGCCAAAGTCTATACGAAGTGCAATAACAATAAAAGACTTATTCACATGAAAGATTTCAAATAGTTTAGTCTTTGGAAAACTTGTGTGTTTTGTGGAGGTCTCAGACGAAGTATTTGAGATGAATGTGCCAGTGAGTTCAGTGGACGTCGATCACCACTGTAGCAGTCCACAGATATTTCTATCAGTAACCTGTGTGTGTGTGGGTAGTGGGGGGGGGGGGGTAGGGTTACTTCCTGGTTGGCACGGGCAAGTAGGCCTGCTTTCTACTTCCAGTGCAGGTGAGCTTTTTCTGTCCTCTTAGCCTAGATCATGTGATCTCGGCCTTCCACCAGCAAACTGAAGTACCATCTTAGGCTCCACAACCAGAGTTGTGACATTTTTCAGCAAGAAAGTGGTATTTCACAGCATGTAATACGGGAGGACCAATCACTGAGCTTCTTGTTATGAAAGAGCCAATCAGAAGGTTATGGGACCAATCAGACACCAGCTTGTTAACTACAGGGACCAATCACTGTGCCTTCCACTGTACAGAAACCAATCATAGTACTTGTTATACTTTGGATGCACCAATAAGGACTTTCCATGTGCCACCCTCTGTAGAATGATAATGTTTACAGGAACGTCCACAGCATGTGGTATTGAACCGATATTACAATCTATATTAGGCGACACTTATTTTATTTCTTGTTTTACGGATCCGCCGCACTTTTTTTCCCGATTTTGGAAAATAAAAATAATTGAAAAAATGGCATTATTTTTTTGCCGCCGCCCACAAACTGATTATCCGATCAATAAAAATAAAAATAATGGGAAAAAACGCTTTATTTTTCTACCGCCGACATGCTGGACGAACCCCCTTGCCTGACGAAAATAATTCACAGCGGTTGTAACAATCATTCTCGTTCCCATTCATTGAGTGAATTTTATTATATTTTTGTACATTTTTATTTTTTTCATAGCCGCCTGTTACATACTTTGACAAATATAATAAAAATAATCAAATAATTACAATTATCTTTATATTTATTTTCCACCCTCCTGTCAAGGTTTCCGTGAAAACCAAATGAAAAAGTTATTTTTATTTTTATTTTCCTCCCTCCTGTCAGGGGTTTCCAGGGGAAAAATCCGTAAAACAACAAATAAAATAATTGTGGCCTTATCATCAGCACAAACGGTTGCACACAGACCTACTTTTTGTATTACAATAGTGATTCCCTGCATGAAGTATGCCACATATTACTGGGTTACACAGACACCACACACATGTATTGTAAATAACACTACTATAATTATTGACATTTCAATATTATTGCACTGCCTATCAAGCCGTTCAAGTGGAACACTTCAGATAGTTGGTGTAGTTCTACCCGATGCTACCAGGGGTGCCACTGAGGGGTAAAGCTCAAAAGGGCCTAAAACTACATCATGACAGAAACGTCATTCATTGTTTATAAGAGCACAGAGAGACAATCTTCAGAAATTCAACTGACATTATCTCCTGAAGTATACCTTGCAAGAGCCATCTCTCTATGGGTAAATCAACCATAGAAAGCTATGGGCAGCCATTTGTGTCATTGTCACAGCATAGGTCATCAGGAAACCAACAAACGGTGTAGCCTAATTGTCCATAGGGACGAACTCAAATGAAGTCTTACGTGAAGGACCTTGTGGTATTGAAGCTGCAACAAAATTACAGACTTTTTATAGGCCTACCCCTTAACAGAAGACAGGGAGCTGAAGTTGACAAGTTTCCAGGAGGCACTAAACTCGGAAAATCTGACTTGTACCTTGGTCCGCACTGAAAATCACTTCCTCTGCCCCACCGACAGCTCGTGCGTGTATCAACTCCTCTGGGTCTCCGCGATTGGTGGATTTAAAGAAACGTACGAAGTACGGCACCAATCGGTTACGTTTTGTCCCCGGTTTGTTCATCGTCATCTACCAGAGTTGTTTTTCATTCGCCGTGATCCATGGCCTTTGAAACCAGACAATTTGTTGGACTTTGTCACTTTGCTCTACTAAGGCAGGCCTCTCTGCCAGGCAGAGTCGCAGCAACTTAGACTTTCCTACTCAAGACTGTAGAACGAAGACTGGAGGCCTATCCAACGAATACCACTGCATACGAGAGAAATCCACTTCGAATCTGAGCCTTCCTCTCCAAGCTGACATCAAGTGAAGGGTGTAAGATTTGGAAATCACGGTGGCTGAATGAGAAAATATTGGCGACTGTCGTTCAAACACAAGTGACAACCTTGACTGAAATTTCTTCCCCAAACTGACAAATGATTTGACAATCACCATTGGCGTTTGTGATTTACCATGTTTACAGAAGACACAACCTTGATCAGAACTCAGAAAAAGTCTTGTATCTCGTATTTTTGGTTTACAGAAGATACACCCTTGATCAGAACTCAGAAGAAGTCTTGTATCTCGTATTTTTGGTTTACAGAAGATACACCCTTGATCAGAACTCAGAAGAAGTCTTGTATCTCGTATTTTTGGTTTACAGAAGATACACCCTTGATCAGAACTCAGAAGAAGTCTTGTATCTCGTATTTTTGGTTTACAGAAGATACACCCTTGATCAGAACTCAGAAGAAGTCTTGTATCTCGTATTTTTGGTTTACAGAAGATACACCCTTGATCAGAACTCAGAAGAAGTCTTGTATCTCGTATTTTTGGTTTACAGAAGATACACCCTTGATCAGAACTCAGAAGAAGTCTTGTATCTCGTATTTTTGGTTTACAGAAGATACACCCTTGATCAGAACTCAGAAGAAGTCTTGTATCTCGTATTTTTCCATCGAGTGAAAAAAAGAGATATCACTTATCAGTATCACACTTCAGGGATGAGTGACCGCCGAAACGAGATGCGACGTTTGACGTGCTACTGGAAAAAGAGCTCCACGTGAACTTGAAGTAGATCACTACACGACGATGTTTGTCGTTTACAGAAGACACAATCTTGATCAGAACTCGGAAAACGTCTTTTATCTTGGCTTTTTCCGTCGAGTGAAAACTTCAGCGATATCACTTATCAGTATCACTCTTCAGGGATGAGTGAGTGATCACCCAAAACGAGATGCAACGGTTGACGTGCTACTGAAGAAGAACTCCACGCAAACTTGAAGTACATCACTACACGACGATGTTTGTCGTCTACAGAAGACACAATCTTGATCAGAACTCAGAAAACGTCTTTTATGTCGTATTTTTCCGTCGAGTGAAAATTTCAGAGATATCACTTATCAGTATCACTCTTCAGGGATGATCGAGTGATCGCCGAAACGAGATGCAACGGTTGACGTGCTACTGAAGAAGAGCTCCATGCAAACTTGAAGTAGATCACTACACGACGATGTTTTGAGAGCAGTGAATATGCGTTCTACAGCAGACATCGGGAGACAGAGATGTAAGCACTGTGCGTGGATCAATGCATGAAGCACAGAGACATACGGACAACCCGAGTGATAACGTACGATTCACTGGTTGGTTAAAATCATGTAGCGTGATGTATAGTCGCAGTTAGACAATATCCTGATGATCTACTGGGACACGAACTCCCGCGAAGAAAGGCATCCCTGGATTAGATATCGCATGAATCAAACGGCAAAAAATGAATTGTCTTCTGTAGACTTTGTGATCCTTGCAATGATGTGTCGTATTTGATATCGCATACAGCAAGATATTTGGTACGACTGGATGTATAACATCCGAGCATTTCATAGCAGACGCCCAGAAATCAATAGACCACATCTGTTACAACTCATCGTTGGTCTCAGTCCAAGTTGGACGAACTCTTGTACCAGAAATACCAGATTTTGTAAAGGACATGCACAGGACAGCTCGGCCAACTTAGAAATAAGATCAACTCATGGCCTAGTTCAACCTAAACTGATTGGAAACCTGCATTGATCAGTTGACTGCGTGTGTACTTTTTTGAACTCAACATCTGTGGAATCGACAAGTTAACTGGCAAAGTTATTCATAGAATTGAATTTATTTATAACATCAGGCAATGTATACATATAACTTCACGTCAATTTGAACTGATTTATTCCAAATACTATGATACTACGGTGCACAGCAGAATCTCAACTGGAAGCAGATTCGCTCGGACAACGGGAGCTGAACCTGGTACCAACAGATGCCAATTTGAAGACCTGAGTCACTACACCACTGCAGCTCTTCAACCCTTCATCACCAATAGTTGCTGGTTTTGCAGGGCTTCTGAAATCAATAACTAAACCAATCACAGATGCTGCACGTATCGGGTGATGCGATCGATTGAGTCTGCGATGACCAGACCCCACCCTGGTGAAGCCGCGATTGTCGTCGATGTCACGCATTGAAATTGACAACCTGTCAACTGTCAGAGCGGTGTAGTGGGAACACCTCGCCACCTCAGCGGTCCCCAGTTCAATTTCCAGTTTCCCAGTGGTCACACGCAGTGTTCTCCACAAGATTTCCTACGGTAAAAGGATGGTACCCATGAAATTCCACGATTTCCCATTACTTTGCAAATTAAGATAGGGTGGTCACCAATTTAAGGTAGGGGGCAGGGGTCAAAATTAGCGGTAGTCCGAGTGCCCGGAAATTGTGTCTGACAACCAAAGTGTGCCAGGTAGGTAGTCCGTCGGGCTACCATGAAAATCTGAATCTGAGGGGGTGTATAATAGAAAACCATTACAAAATTGGGCTGCAAGGTAGGGTGGCTACTTCTAAGGTAGGGTGGTAAAATGCCAAGGTCGGGTGGGACAGTCTAACAAAAAGCCATGTGGAGAACACTGCACACGATAGAGAGGGTGGCTCTGACATTGTAGATTTTCTATGGTGACTCTTAGTCTTGGACGGTAAACTTGCTCCTGCCCTTACTCCTCAAACCCTGCCGCCACATGCGGAGACCAACAAACGCCGCTAAGTACAGTTCACATCATGAACACTGCAGACGTAATATAATACTACGAGTGCTCACCTCCGCAGACACCTGAGATCATAAAACGATCGCACACGTTTTTCCTCCCGCCAACACGATAGATTATTGATATTGTCGGTCGTCATAGCGATCATAACTTGGTTTCATTCACGGTTTTGTTGCCAGGCAACATATAGATTTGGAAAAGACGAAATATTCTGGACAGGTGATGCTAAAAGAAACAAATGGAATCGATGGAAGGGAGGTATTGTCTGTAACGGCAAGGAGACGGACTTCCCGCTTCATGCCAGCATTTAGATGGTTCTACAACCAACCAACAGCGCTGGAGAAAGTGTTTTAGGATTTTGCTCAGTTGCAGCCTGATGGCGGGCACTGATTGGTTGGACAGTAGTGGTGCCATCTGGCAGTAAATCGGCAGAATACCGGCCATTCGAAGCAAGCAGTGGTTTGTGAAGTGTAGGTACGGAGCGAAACAAAACACTGCGAGAGGAGTGTATGGTCCTTGTAGCTCTTGCATCCCAGCCCCCCCCCCCCCAGAATGCCCTGGCAATAGACCACCGTAGGCTGCAGTAACCGACAGCAACGATGAGAGCCAGGTATTTCTAGTGATGCTTAGAATAGAGTAGCCCATCAACTGAATGAAAATGACATATAAAACACACTCACGCCGAATAAAATCATATAACTTTCCAAACACTTTGGATGGCGGTATCCCATGGCAACCGGGCACAACCGGTATTCAAGCACTTTACAAGAGAGTCGAGTGAAACGTTGAACTTGGTTACCTGTCTTTTCTGCGAGTACCTGGAGCCGGCGAGCTTTCCCAGTGCCGTGCTATCATCGCTACACTCGACTCGAGATTCTTCACATGCTAACAACATACTACCGCTAAGCTACACAATAATACTTCGTACTGCCGCAAGCGTTGGTGGTAAGGAACGTGAAGGTAGCATTGAAGGTGGTGAGAGTAGACGTACAGCGGAACTGCAGCTGATGAATCGAAGACTGGAGTATGAACACCAGACATTCTCGTTGAAGAAATCAGTGTCTTAAGTTGAGAGATGTAGTACAGCTGGCTGGAATGTACCCTGAACATCATTGAAATCACTTAACTCATTCACCAAGAATGCACGTAGTCGCATTCACGGTCTGGATATACCAGGGACAAGGCACTCACAAGATGTCGGACGGAGTGGTGCAGTGCAAACATCTACAGTGTATGCCTGTCACATCGGACTTCTGAAGTTCCAGATTCAATCCCCTCTCAAACCTCTTCACATTATAGAGTGGGCAACGAAAGACACCGCAGGTTTTCACCATTAAACTCATCCAATGTTGTCTAAATGGCTGGGCTATGTCACATTTGGCATGTTTGGTGCTTTCACAGCTCTCTCTTTGATACCAAGGCTGTGGATGCCCTCCAGCTGAATGGCAAGGGCACCATTCCTTTCCCAGCCATTTTCCACCATACATGGCCCCTTTTGACCCTGCCTTACACCGTTCTGAAGAGTGATCGACCAAGGCGTACATAACACAAACAGCAACAAGCCAAACTCCAAACGATACAAAAACCACAATGACCGTGGACGACCATCGAGAAATTGGATGAACCCTCGTTATCCCAGCATTTATCGACCAGAAGAAAATCAACTCCAATTCACTCTCGCCAATCATCTGCATCAAAACTGAGCGCGTCCTCGCCTTATTTACTTTCGGGGGAATGTATCTCGATAACGTTGACCATCACGGAGAAACAATGAATTGCGACGATGATAGCCCTTTTTATGAGGCTGAGGATCTGGCGTCACATTGAAGACAGGTTGTGTCTGACAGGGCGAGTTCTGACAGCTGTCTGTAAATTTTCACACGTTTGTCAATTTGATCAGCCAAATCAGGCTGTCAGAGTGGCCTAGTGGAAAAACTGGCACTAGTCACCTCTGAGGTTCCAGGTTCGATCACTGGTCAGTCCCACACGGAACAGACGATTCTAGAATTCGCAGATCTGTGCACTTCCGCTGAAATCTCAACCAGAACCTCGTTCTGAAACCGGATGACGTGACGCAATCCATGATTCAGCAATGGTCGAGTCTGACGCAACATCTTCGACGTCACTGTCGTGGGGTTGTCTGCGTCACGTCATTCAGTTTCAGACTGAGGTTATGGTTGAGATTTTAGTGGAAGTGTGCAGATCTTTGTCGTTTACGTCAATTTGAGAACGGTCTACAGAGGAACTCTCTTTGACATCACAGGTTTCCTCCAGGCACTCCGGACTGCTATTTAATTTGCCCAATGTTGTCTTGAGCTGCTAATGATAATGCCATATCCGGCTCTCCGCTCTCATTGCCATATTTTCCTTACGCTGAGTCACATTCATTGGAAAGCTCAAGTGCAGCGCCTCCGACCATCACCTGAACCGTGTTTCCACCAGAGGGTCTTAAAGGGCACTATGCTACATGTAGTACCCTCAAGGGTACAGAAAAGGACCGTTTTCTTTAATTTCATGGGGTTTTTGCTGATTTTGAAGAAATTAGTACCCTCAAAAAAATTTCTGGCAGAGACCCTGCTGAAAGAAGCCATTTTCACAAAAAAATGAAAAATTGTCCCTGTGGATTGTTTGTTAACATTGACGAGTCCTTGAATGGATGGCATTAGTATGGTATCTCATCCCCAGATTCAGCAGCAACTTGGCGTGACTGACGAGGACGCCAGCCTCCTTCAGGCATGTACAATGCAACTCGACGTAGCCAAGGATGTTACCAAGGTAACAAGCAAGTATCAGATGCAACGTAGCATTGCTGTATCAATCTGGAACCGTTTCGTTGATAGTGCATATGAATTTATGATCAAACACGTCAAAGAAAGGGCAGACCGACCTGAGGGTATAACCCGTCAGGTTCGGGTGAGGGTTCATTATTTGTACAATGTACTTGATTTTGCCGTCAGGGCCGAAGCCATCGCAGCAGCCCTGATAAGTTCGGAAGAGGCCATCTCAAGCTACTCATGTTCCTCACTTTTACTTGCCCTTGCAAAGGAACAAGGTACATGTACATGTACAAGGCGCCACGCACGGCTTGCTGTCCCATGTGAGGGATGTGAAGAGCCAGGAATGAAATCCCATATGGCCCGAACTGGATTCGAACCCGGGACCTGCCGCTTGCTGAGCAGACCCAATACTCTGATATTCACCACCACACGCAGGGTTTCCGCCAGGATTTTCAAGGAGGGGGGAGAAGAAAAAAATTTTTTTTGAAATTTTTTTTTCAAAAAATATATTTTCGTTTTTTTTGTTAAAAATGGCCTCCAGAGTCATTTTTTATACTCCAAAATTAAAGAAAAACACTACTGAAGTGAAAATAGTGATGTTTGAAAAAGGTTAGTCTGCAAACTTGAGGGGGGGGGGATATCCCCTCCTTGAAATTTTTGAGGAGGGGATCATCCACCCTCTGGGAGAAACACTGCACGCGGCTGTCACGGTTGGTTCCTCCTGCTTCTAATTTATCTCCTGAATGTGGTACGACAGGGCCCTCATGACCGAAACATAAACGTAAACCAATTCATGACACCTGATTGGATGAATGAGGATCATGTGACCGTTTGGCAGCGAGCCCGACATTCCCTCCACTTACATGTATCACTCATCTCAAT